>JAJMFN010000002.1:0-163521 GCA_030574735.1 Hansenula sydowiorum
ACTAACGTTATTTAGCTGATGCTAGAAAAGCTGCTGCTGGAAAATAGGGTGTTACGTAGATGGTGTCTGATGATTGAGGTTGGAGTTGAAGAAGCTGCTAGATAGACATATAGATACAAAAACCGAGCTTCACAAATAAACATATATACATATATACGATTTCCACGATGAATACGACAAAATAAATGGATTTGCAAAGAATAAAAAATCTAGGAAAAACACAGAAATGTCACGTACTTCTACAATCAATCGTAATTCACAAAAATAATTTATGCCATTGTACAGTTTAATTATTATCCCCACGCCCTCATGTTTTTAAGACACCCAAGCTACTCAAATCAGTTCTGACTAATTTGAGGAAATTTATTCATTATTAACTTTGGAAGCAGCAGCTTCGGCTGTTATTTCAACATCATATTTGAAATCATAATAAGATTTATCAAAATTGTGAACACGAACATAACCATCTTCCCCTCCAGATGCGTAACCAGTACCCTTTGGATGAACAGCAATGCAATTTAAAGGACCGAAATGACCTTTCACTCTACCAATTTCATCTTCAAAAATCTTGTGATAGAATCTAGCTTCGAATTTACCTTGATTGGCAGCAGTGGTTGTAACATCCCTAGCTTCTTGACCACCACCCAACACAACGAAGTTCTTCAATGGAGTCATAGCGGCAGTGTTTAATGGAGAATCAGATTCGAATTTTTTCAAAATGTTCAAGTTTTCAACATCTAAAATTTTGGAAGTTTTATCCTTTGAAGAAGTGATGAAATATGTTCTATCTTCAGAAAATTGTAAGTCAGTGACTAAACCTTCATGTACTTTAACAGATGAAATATATTCACCAGTTAGCGCATCATATTTAGAGATGGTACCATCTTGGTGACCAGCAATGATATATTTTCCGAGATATGAAAATCCAGCAACACTAACTTTTTCCAAACCTTCTCTAGTTGGGATGACTAGTATTGGTTCTTCTTCTTGTTTTGTATAATCTTCATGGTTCACGCTGAAGATAGAAATATCACCCTTGTGACCCATAACTGCATCCATAACAGCTAAAAATTTATCATTTGATGGAGTAAATTCAACTCTTCTAACTGGGGAAACACATTTCCAAGTATAAATGTTTTGACCATTTGAAACGTTCCATAATTTGACACTGAAGTCAGCAGAACCAGTGATCAATAACTCTGATTTTTGATCGACATCAATGGACCAAATTGTACCAGCATGTCCACTGAAAGTTCCTAATCTTTCACCATTGAATGAATACCAAACAGATGCTTCTTTATCTTTGGCCACGGTGAAGATCAAATCACCTTCACGGTTATATTTCACTTGGGTCAATGAACGTTCATGACCTTTCAACAACAAAGGTCTCATCTTGAGGCTAGGATTTTATTTCTGAATAGGAACTGGCCTTCTGAACAGATTCCAGATTTTGATCTCTGTGTACTTGACGCCAATTCTTTAGAAAAGTTTTGATGAAAAAAAAATCAAGGCGAAATTCAGTTCCGGAAACTTTGCACGTGACTAACGTAAGTCGGAAATGGATCAAGCATAATAACCAATATAACAACTAGAACTTGAGTTTATCTTTACAAATTAAATTTGAATATTAGCTGTCTATGCTGGTGGTTAAAGCTAGCCTAACGTAGATGAGATTAGTAGCTTTTTTGTAAGTATTTTACAGTACGAATAATCTTTGGTTTTGAGCAAAACACAGTGGAAGTAGATAGCGTTCAGTTGAATTAAACTGTGATGAGCTTCAATATAGTTCAGTAGTCACCGGGTTGAAGTGAGCGGTTGCTTAATGTTTCTACATTTGATGAGAGTCCAATCAAATCATCGTTCATGAAAATAACTTTATATTCAATGTTACTCGACTACTAGGGAGCTCATGATCTAACAGACATGTTCAACTTCAACATCCTTACCATCGTTCTCACCTAAATCGGTTCTTAATCTTCTGTTGAATAATTCAAACAGGAACCCGAAACATGCAGAAGTGATGGAACTGTCATATCTTCCTTTACTTGATTCATCTCTAACGAAAGCATGTTGAGCATCGTTTAGTTCCATAAATGTGAAATTGGCACCATTATCTCTTAGAGTCTTTCTAATCAAATCACGACCTTCTGGAGGAACGTGGTTATCTAAAGTACCAAAGATCAACACCAATTCCAAATCTTTTCTATTGAACTCTTTGGATCTAATCAAACTATCGTCATTTTCACCTTTACCCAAGGCATGAATATGAATATCAGTTGGGAAAAATCCAACAACTGCACTGATTCTTTTATCCAAAGCACCTCTGAAAGCCAAATGACCACCAAGACACATCCCAGTAGCACCTACTTTCCCAGAATATGTGTCCAGTGTTTCTAAATAGTCTAATGCTAATTTATTATCCTCGTCGTATGATTCCAATGGTTTTTCAGCCTTGTATTTATTCCCCTTATCAGTTCCTTCAACATCATAAGCCAATGGTTCTGGTCCTTCGAAATTATGATAAATAGATGGCGCAACAACAATATAGCCTTCACTGGCAATTTTTTTCGCAAATCTAGCAACAGGTCCAGTAACTTGATAAATCTCTGAATATACTAAAACACCTGGGAATTTTGCACGGGGATAGTTTGGGATCTTTGGATGGTAGGTGTATAGACGTAATGTGGTGCCGTATGAGGTCTTGACGTCGTGATATGATTCAGTGATAAGCATATTGTAATGATTTACGGGTTTCCTAGTTCAATTGAATTGTGGAATCGAGATGTGTTCATCAGTCGATGGGAGATTAATTCAAATTTATGGATTTTTTTATATCCCCGAGAAGTCTTCGGCTAACGTTAAGACCAACATCATACATTATTCTACAGAAAAGTAGATCGTAATCTCATTGCATTCATATTGGCCTCTTGAGACCAAAATATTAAGTATTCTATATATCCGTATCATGATTTCGTGCACCTCATCCCCATACTAGTTTTTTAAATCTATACTCAAGATTTTGCATGACATTTGTGCTCTTACGAGCTTCCTCTTCTCCAATTATATCAACATTTGACAATGTGGTTGAATGACAAGTTTTAGAGATCAATTCAATAACGTACTTAACTTTTTCGTATTCAATATCCGTAGGAAACTTCACCACCAAATAATCATTTTCTTCATCCTCAGCTGTAGATGCAACATTTTCATCAACTTGATCCTTGTTGAAAACGAACTTCAGACCAATGTTTCTTTTCGGATTCAACGAAAGTGAACTATGCGTTGATGTAATGAATGCACCATATTGTAATTCTTTCAAGTCACGGATTTTCAGCTTGATAACTTTTTCAATTTTGGAAATGTTTTCATCAAATTTAACAAAAAAAATCAGTTTATTTGTCAATATCAATGAGATATTTGTCTCTAATGGTTTTGGTTTGTTGAATTCTAACGATGATTGAATATCAGACCATGAACCAACCAATATAAGATCTTCATCCTCCCCTTCAGTATCCGACCCACTTTGCTTGTTTTTCAAAATTCCAAGCTCCTCCACAATCAATTGTAACATTGAATTATTCTTATTTAAATTCTCATTGATTTCATTAGGATCAATAACATTCAAAGTGTTTTCAAAATCTTCAAAGATTTCTTGATTCTTATGACCCAAAACATAATCAACAAAACATTGTTTGAAATAATCACTAATATAACCAGAATAGTATCGTGACATTGTTAAAAACGCATCATTCAACAAACCTTTATAATTTCTCTTGGAAGTTCTTGTATAATCACCTTTTAGAGCATTAGTTGAAGCATATTGTCTCGAAATGTAATCCCCATTATCAGCCCATAAATTGTTAAAATCTTTTTGAAATTTTGCCAAATCTTCAATTGATAAATCATGAGTTGGTAAAATCTTATTGATCAAAACATTCTCTGACATATATTTTGAAACGATGTTTGTTCTATCCAAACAATCAATGCAGTTGATTCTGAAAATACCCAATTGATTTTCATTATTAACGTTATCAGACCATCTATAAACGTCCATCTGTTGGCCCACCGTGATATCAATTTCAGCATTATCAGTAGGATAATCCAACAAATGTGAAACGTTATCGAATCTCATTTTTTTACAAATCTCATGGAAATCAAACCAAGCAAACTCAATATGAGTTTTTCGTGCCAACTCTTCATATGCATTACCAACTTGATTCTCCTTTGGTGATCTTTCCACTAATGAAATGCAAGTGATAGATCCATATTTCCCCAACAAGTTGTTGAAATGCTCTTTGAAAGGAGCTTCACATTTTGTGATATCTCTTGTCAATGTTGGTATTGGTTTTAAAAACGCAGGATTCTGTTGGAAAAACAATGGTATTGAACCTCTTATCGTATCAAATTTGGTGAGTAATGGACCCTGGTTCAACTCTGTAAAGAAAAGCTGAGACGTCTTGACAAAATTTGCCACATTAGCATGATCATCAATACCCCTTCTCAAATACCTAGAACCAGCACGTTCTGTACTTCTTTTGGAAATCAATAACAATTTGCCTTGTCTTGCACTTATGGAGGAACCAACAGTTATATTAACGTCAATAGATCCAACAAACCCTTGTATTAAAGGAATCGAAAGATCTGACTTGATAAATTTTTTCGATAATGAGCGATTAAACCAAAAAGAACCGCTTCCACTTGAAGTTGTTTGTATTTCATTGTTCTCGAAAACGATATCTTTAGTTATATCAATTTCTCTTGAATAGAAGAAATCCTTCCTACTGAAAAATTTATCAAGTTGTTTCTCAAACTTAAAGATCAAACTATTGGTTACTGGATATTTTTGAATTTGTTCGAATTCACCCCCGTTATCCAGTTGTTGTTGCTTGATCTTATCAAACAATCTTGTGAAGTTATTTCCTTGTGGTGGTTCAGCTCCCTTGGGAACACCTCGTATTGTGATAGATCTTTTCAATTTGATGGAATTGATATCTTTATCATTTATCTCATCTGTTTCATTATCAATATCCAACATATTGACAATCTTATTTGAGATGGAGAGGGAGGGATTAGATTTGATATCGTTAACATACACTCCAAGCTTACTGAAAAACATGTCTTTGGTTTGTGTGAATTTTTCAGCCATCAACGTGCTTGCGGTTGAAGTTGCTCTATTCCTACCTTCAACACCATCACCATTCGCATTCTCTTGACTCTTGCTCTCCACCTCTTCCTCTTCTTTCTCCTCAAATTTGAAAAATGGCTTGACTAGATCGTATTTCAAAGGTAAGATCAAACTCTTCATGATATTCCATATTGTCACGTCTTTATGTTCAAATACAGGGGCTTGAGTATGTATCACGATAAGATAACCTGGTCCTAGATCCACAAACCCAATCAACCCAAGTGAATTCAACACAGCCAACGGCTCACCTTGTGGAGAGTGATCATCTTTGAATTTGAGGTCACTGAACCTTATGAAATGCGATCTATCACTGTTTTGCAGAGAAAGCTTTAACCCGTTCTTATAAAGACCTATCACCAAGTAGTGTTCATATCCTATTTGCGCAGAAGTCTGATCGGAAGACACTATGGATGGATTTTCTGACATTATACCTTCAAGCCAACAATCCAAAAGCACAAAATAGCAACGGCTGCTCTCCTTAAGAACGACTCCTTATATAGCTCAAGCTCCCAAAGAATTTAATGACACCTTCTCCAGTATCAAACTTGTTTCGTTCTTTCAAACATTCTTTCTCGTTTAGCAGATCTGCCAAAATTGCGGCACGAACCGATCTCAGATCGAGCGTTTGTTTACTTTTCAAACTTGTACGAAATCTTTTATACTTCACATTTCACTACAAGAAAGTGAACGCTGTAAGATGCTTGAGTGATGGCAAATATTCAGTGTATGGGAACCACTGTGAAGGGCCAAAGATGTAAGATCACGGTTTTGAAAGAAGTTCGATTTTGTCATTATCACAAACATCAGGAGAAGGCAGGATCACCAAGGAAGATAGTCCAGAAGATTATTGTTCGAAATGAAACGTTTGTTCAGAAAGAGGCACAAAGTGGGTATTTATATATGTATACTCTTCAGCATCTCGTTGCCAAATCTCCCCAAAAGCAGGATTGGTTACAAGTTAAAAAACTATCGAAAAATCACAACCAGCAGTCGAATTGGAAAGTTTTCAACCCGAAAAAGCATATTTTGATTAAAATTGGATTGACTACAGGGACGGTGACTAATAGGTTGAAACAATGGGAAGCGAAATGTAACCATTCGTTAAGCTACGTCGATCCATACACACGACTTGAACCCAGATCAATAACATCACTATTTCGTAAATTAAGTCTTCGGAAACAATCATTTTACCAAAACTATGATGAACAATCTCATGGATTTTATACACTCACCAATTTGAGTAAGATAGAACGGGCAGTGCATGAGAAACTATGGTCCTTGTATGGGAGAGGTGATATTGTTTGTCATGGATGTTCTGGACATTCAAGAGGATATGGGATCCATGTTGAATGGTTTATGATTGAGCGGAAGGAGTTGCCAAAATGTTTCCAAATCATTGATGAGATATGTGAAAAATATAAACGGAAATGAAACTACGAACTTTTTTTCTTGCAATGTAGCAGATCGTTTATTTTGTTGTTTATTTTACTCTAAATCAACACTATCACCAGGAACATAAGGATCCACCAAGAATTTTGAAAATTTCTTCAATTTTTCCAATCCTCTAACTTCAGTATTAACCAAAGGAACTTTAACAAGATGGAAATCCTCATATAATTCATTCATTTCATTCAAATATTTGGTTTGCATCTTAGATCTTGATTGACATCTTTTACAAGGGTCTTCCGATTGTGTGAATAACAATTGATTAACAATGATTGTATTTGAATCGATTCCATAACTATCCAACTCTTGGATCAATCGTTCACTTTCATATAGGGATAAGAATTCCGCAATGCAAACAACAACAAACGTTGTGATCTCTGGGTCTGTGAATTGTTCATTGATCAATGCTGTTAATTCTTTCAATTCGGCCATCTTGGAAGTGATATCGTTGGCATTTGTTCCACCTCCCAAATTGTTTAATAATCCACCAAATCTCGAGGTAAGCTCATCGAATTTTGCTAATAATTTGGAAAAAGTTTGTGGTAATTGTAAAAATCTAAGAGTATGACCTGTTGGAGCGGTATCGAAAATGATTGTATCGTATTTTATCTCATTATTCTCATCATTTGATTGATTTTTGATATGTTTCAACACTTCCATAAATGACAATGCTTCATCAATACCTGGGATTGAGCTTGTTAGATCGCTCATCATGCTTTTCAAAGGATCATTGGAGTTATTCGTATCAAAGTTTGCACTTAAATCTTGGATGGTGGAAGATGGATCAATTTCCATACATGATAAATTATCCAATCCGGTAACTTTTCTAGCATCTTTACCAAATTTCTCACCAAACGCATCACTCAAGTTATGAGCAGGATCAGTAGAAATCAATAGATATTGTTTTGTTGGGTTTGTTAAAGCTAATTGAATTGAGATTGATGATGAAGATGTAGTTTTACCAACACCACCTTTACCACCAACAAAGATCCATTTCAAAGTATCATGGGTTAAAATGGATTTGATGTTTGGATCTGGAACTTCGAAATCGTCAGACATGATTTAAAATTGGTATATCTATCGTGTAATTAATGCTGTATATAATTAATGGCAAACTGGACTTTATATTTATTTGACAACGTTCATCAACAATTTGATGATATTACGTAATCCGGAGATGGATTTTGGAATCTTCTAGAAAGAGAAATTATACAAAGTTGTAAACAATGTGTTAAACGAAGCAGTTGTTCAAATACTGTTGATCTAAATCAGCGTAACTTTTGTCTGGCGATCTTGATTCTTCGAATGGAGTCATTGTTAAATTTTGTATATTAACAATCTCTTAATTATGAGTCGGATATCGAGCAAACATATCACATGATGCTGGCCGGAATTCACAGTTCAAACTAATATATACAGACAGAGTTAGACACTTTTTAAAGCTTGATGATTCTCATTTTTGGTGTCAGTGTAGTGATTAGTTGCTTTAACTTTGTATGATGAGCTGACAGTTCTGGTACGTTGCTTTATAGAGCTATGAGCTGATGATGCATGATAGTGTATAAAATCATCAGAATGGTAAAGATCATTAAGCTACAGATCCAAGTTACGTCTTTGAAGTACCAAGCAGACTTGGCACTGCTAGTACAATACACTCAATAAATAGTAAACCACCTTCTACAACACCAGCTCACATATCCAACTATTCAACGGTCAACTTTTGTAATGCCCCGAATCCGGCATTTTCACCCGTAAGTGTCAAAAAGTGCATCAGTTGGTTCCAACTGCAACTAAAACGAAAACTGCACCACAACGCTGAAATCCACAAATCGCACAACAGAAATTAGTGGGTGTCCTTTACTGAGCTTTCAGTGGAGGATTCTGGTGGAGGTAATACCTCTTTTCTAAGAGGGTGGATCTTCATAGCAGTTGGTGGTACTTGTAATAGTATTAGTATAGCTTCTAGTACCCACTGAACAGTGTAATATTCAGCCATTCTCAGTCTCACTATCTGCTAATTGTTTATCTTATCACTGCTGCTCGTGATCCCGTTGAAGTCGGAACTGCGCTTATTCCCTTACTAAAATTCTCCAAATGTGGCTTTCCCGAGCGGTTTGCAATTCCGACTTGGCGATGAGCTGAATCCGAAACTTTTTTTTTTCCTCTGTGACTACATTTAATACCTTTCTCTTTACACTTGGCTGTTATTCTTTCCGGCAACCTCTGAGTTCAAAGCTATCTCAATCGCTAAGTCTCAACGCATCGACAATGCTCAAGTCTTCCTCCTTGTTGAATCCTTTGCGCTCCGCCGCAAAGCCTCAACAAAGATTGTTCTCTAGTGCAATCACTAGATTTCAACAATCATCTCCTAAACCAACAACTATTGCTCCAAAAACTTCAGGTTGGAGAAAAGCTGGTAAAATTTTGTGGAGAACAACTTGGATTTCAACTTTATTAGCCTCTTCATATGTCGCTTATTCCATTTATGAAGAAACAAATCCATCTCAACAAAAACCTCAATCTCCAACTTTTGCTAATGGTCAACCAAAAAAGAGAATTGTCATTTTAGGTTCAGGTTGGGGTGCTGTTTCTCTTCTGAAAAATTTAGATACAACAGAATATAACGTTGTTATTGTTTCTCCAAGAAATTATTTCCTTTTCACTCCTTTATTACCATCTGCTCCAACCGGTACTGTTGAATCAAAATCCATTATTGAGCCAATTAGATCAATCGCTAGAAGATGTAAAGGTGAAGTTTTGTATTATGAAGCTGAGGCTACTAATGTTGACTCTGTTAATAAGAAAATCACTGTTAAAGGTCAAGATATTGGTAAAAATGATGTTGTCCAAGATTTAGAATATGATTATTTGGTTTGTGCCGTTGGTGCTCAACCAAATACTTTTGGTACTCCAGGTGTTTATGAACATGCTTCCTTCCTTAAAGAAATTTCAGATGCTCAAGAAATTAGACATAAGGTTTTAAACTCCATTGAAAAAGCTTCAGCTTTACCAAAAAATGATCCTGAAAGACAAAGATTATTAAGTTTTGTTGTTGTTGGTGGTGGTCCAACCGGTGTTGAATTTGCCGGTGAATTACAAGATTTCGTTGATCAAGATTTAGTTAAATGGTATCCAGAAATTTCCAAAGAGATTAAAGTTTCATTAGTTGAGGCTTTACCAAATATCTTGAACATGATGAATAAGAAATTGATTAAATATACTGAAGATGTCTTTGCCGAAGAAAACATTTCATTGAAATTACAAACCATGGTTAAAAATGTCGATTCCAAGAAAATCACTGCATCAATTAAAAATGCCGATGGATCCACTTCAACTGAAGAAATCCCATATGGTGTCCTTGTTTGGGCCACTGGTAACGGAGGTCGTGAAATCACCAAGAACATTGCAGGTCAATTAGAAGGACAAACATTTGCCAATAGAGGTCTGATTATTGACGATTATTTAAAAGCCACTGGTTCCGATTCAATTTTCGCCCTTGGTGATTGTGTCCTTTCAAAAAAATTTGCACCAACTGCTCAAGCTGCTTATCAACAGGGGATCTACTTATCAAAACTATTCCATAACTTGGCCAAGATTGATTCTCATAAATACACTCTGGATAACACTCCAGAAGCTTCCGAAAAGGCCAAAATTTTATCCAAGATTGACAAGATTTCAAATTTTGAACCTTTCAAATACGTCCATCTAGGTGCCCTTGCTTATATCGGTTCAGAAAGAGCCGTTGCTGATCTTTCTTGGGGGAACTGGTCGAAATTATCACTAGGTGGGTCTTTAACTTTCTTGTTCTGGAAATCCGCTTATGTTGGTATGTGTTTGAGTTTTAGAAACAGATGTTTGGTTGTTTTGGATTGGATGAAGGTTGGTATCTTTGGTAGAGATTCTTCCAAGGAATAAACACACCCGCTTCTTTTCCTTCACATAGATTATCTCATGCTATCCCCATGCACAATTACTTTACATTCATATTCCCATATTTAATGCCTTATCAATATTCAACTATTTAAAGTGATTATTTATAGTGTATAGGATTCTAATTCAACTCGAGATGAAATGCAATTGTATGTGTATTAAAAGTGTATATATCTACTGATCTGTTTTCAAAAACTCCAACTGTTCTTTAACTTTCCCACACCATTGTTCCGGGTTTCTCAACCCTTTAACGGTGATATCTCCATGATCACAAAGGATCCATCTCATAGTTTCCCAAATTTTGGCCTCGAAATCATACCCCAGTTCCTTGATCAACAACTTGGAATACAACCGTCTTCTCTTCCCATCTCCATCGTGGATCTGTCTGAATCCATTCCCATCAACTTTCCAAGGGTATAGTTTTGGTTGGTTACAATGAAGGAAAATCATCTCTGAATTCTTGAACTTGTGCATGTTATAGTTGTTCTGGGTTCGATCATATGGATAGTTGGATTTGAAAGATTCATAATTTCTCGATTGGATATAATCCAATATCGGATCGTATTGTCCCATTGCTGCAATCTCAATTGAATCATCACTACGAATCTCCCCGTATTCTCGAATGTATTCCTGAACTTGATAATATGGTAAGTTGAACTTATGCGCAGCTGCCAACAAAGTCTCCTTATCACCCTCGCCTGCTTGACCTTGGGCAAATAAGGGATAGTAGTAATTTGGACCATAAAAATTATAGTATAACGATAGGAATAACGTCTTGGCATGGATTTTTTTGTTGATCAACACTTGTCCAGTTTCACTCGATGCCTCGGGGAAAGTCCCCTCCAGATCATGATATGATACTTTCCAATTATAATCGTCTAAAGTTTCCAAAGGCTCAGGATGATCACGCTCATCGTTGTATGAATATCTGATTTGATTCGTTTCGTTGATTGTGATGTTTGCAATGTCATAAAACTGTGGAGACGTGGATCTTCTCCAAAAATCTGGCCATATAACCAATGGTTTGGAGATGAATGGTTCGTTTATGAACAATAAATCTGGGTTTTTCAATGGTAAATTATCAGAATCCATCATTAGGACATTTTCAAAAGATGTTAATAATAACGCCATTGATTTTAATTGATATCCTTTTATCTTGATTTTCTTGGTATCGATATAGTTTGACATTAGGATACATTTTGCCCCGAAAACTGGGAAAATCCGATCACATAAATCAACCGAATATTCACTTTCATTAGGGATGAACACTTCGATTGATAATTTGGAACCCAGGTCTCTCAACATTTTGATCGAGATGAGGACAAGCCAATTATAAGTCCCACCACCGGCATACAGGATCCCATTACCTTTGAATGAATTTTCGATATTTTCTGGGAATTTTTGAGGCATCTTTTCCAAAAACACTTTATGAGAATTTGATAAATGTTCAAATTCATTTGGTTTCAATTGGAAAAAGGATTTTAGATAGTTTTTAGATCTTATTGGATCGACTCCGTTGTTTTCACGTAGTTTACCCGAGAGGACTGGTAGTTTGCCTTCCCAGTTTGTTTGATAACTGTTTGATTTGTTATAATGATCCTTATTATTGATTGAACCAAACGATGGCTTTGTATCTGAAATGGCACTGAACAAGACCCCGTTGATGAAGTTCTTGTATTCGGTGTATTCATTCAAACCGGCTTCAATCTTGTCAACATCGGTATAATCACCAAAATCTTGATTTTTATAATACTCTTCATCGTTATAGTCGTTAATTATATGATCTTCATCTGTTGAATTGAATTGGGATGCCTTTTCAGGAGCAGTCTTCACGATTTTCAAATCACTTGTTTCGTAATAGGCAACGTCTTGTTTAGAGGCAGATGCCCTGTTGTATTCGACTTGAAACTCATTTGATGGCTTGTATAGATAGACATAGTTTAGTTGCAGGATGAGAAGTATCAGCACTGTGAATATGGAGACCGAGACGAATCTTGCCTTTTTCGTAGCATTCAGACTATGGATGGCTCTCTGGAGCGTGAAAGAGGATGTTCTGAGTAGTTTGTTCATGTGTTATATGGGCATTGACTGGTGAGCTTTGGTGAGCACGGGGTTAGCAATAAGAGTAAGCCAAGAGCGGGACCTGAATTTAAATGCAAGGCTGAGGCGATGGTGAAGAAGTGGTGAAGTGTATGTCTATAGTGGGATGAGGATGTGAGGGATGGGTTGGTAGGTGGTCAGTTATTGAAAACAGCAAGATTGGAGGTTTAAATGGTTCGATTTTGTTTTGAATTGGTGATGTTTGAAAATATTCACAAACTTGTTCCTTGCGCCTTGAAATTATTTGACTGAAATTTTAGTGATGATTGGACGCAGGAACCGGTGGAAAGACAGAGAGACAGAGAGTTTGAAGGGAAGAAGAGTGTTGAAGAAGAGTGTGGGTGGTGGGTAGTGGATGATTGTGTAGACTTGTAGGTTGTTGCACAGTTTTTCTGCTGGTTTTAGGAGCTTTTATCGCTGCTGATCGCTTGTTGGTTGTTGATTGTGTCCATCTGGATCATCATAGCCTCAGATCAACAGAATCGCCAGAAGTCTGTGGGAGTACACTGGGTGTTCTGGTAGGCAGAACACTATCTCTACATAGTACATACACTCTCTTTCTTCTATCTTACTACATGTTTTTCTCCTTCTTTCTAGCACTCTCAGATCTTTACTCGTTATCAGATAAGCATAGGCATAAGCACAAGCATAAGCAACTGTATGAACATAAGTACTAAACTACCAGTACACCACAACACCACAACACCACAATAAAACCACAATAAAACAACACCAACACACTATCAACCACTCATAACTCCACTCTATAATACTACAACACCAACACCATTACCCATATTCTCTGTAGTTCTCTCTGTACATTACTATACCATCTATACACTCTGCCATCCACAAAGTATTATGATCCCGTGTCAATAGCCAGTATTAGGTCACCCGGACATCAAGCTCCCTTCCGCGAATTTCCCATTTCTCAATTTTCCAACTTCTCAGTCATTGAAAAATGGTTGAAATGTCAGATTCGTCAAGATATCGATTTGCCATTCTTTCAACAAACGCATCTGATTCAACTTCATCATGTCTGCTGATCATACTAGAGATCCGTGTCCTATTGTCATTTTAAACGATTTCGGTGGTGCCTTCGCCATGGGTGTATGTATCTGTTTTTTTATTGGGTCCTCATAGATTGAATCACTAACACATTATAGGTTATTGGTGGTTGTGTTTGGCATGGGATCAAAGGGTTTCGTAACTCTCCATATGGTGAAAGACGCATAGGTGCCATAAGTGCCATCAAGGCGCGTGTTCCTGTTGTTGGTGGTAATTTTGGTGTTTGGGGTGGGTTATTCTCCACTTTTGACTGTTCAGTTAAAGCCATTAGAAAAAGAGAAGATCCATTAAATGCCATAATTGCTGGTTTTTTCACCGGTGGTGCCCTAGCTATTAGAGGTGGCTGGAGACATACAAGAAATTCGGCAATCACTTGTGCTTGTTTATTAGGTGTGTTTGAAGGTGTGGGGATGATGTTCCAACGTTATATGGCATGGCAAAATAAACCAGTGGCTCCTCCATTACCTGCTTGAATAAATAATACAATAGAAATTAGAAAACATGTGATCAAATCTCACAATAATGACTTTTATGAAAAGATATTAATCTGTACATAATGTAAATAAAAATGGAAAATAGTTCCAATCATAAATCAGTATTTACCCAATAGTAGTGATATTAAAAAGTTGTGTATATAGCATGGGAACCCTATTTATACCATTTATTCCCCTTGACACTTGATTTCAAATCGTTAAACTCTTCAGATGCACTCTTCGTATTCAAATTTCTAAACCCAGTGCCTGGTGGATTCCAATCCCCATTGAATTTAACCTCATTTATAAAAGGATGTAATATAGCTTGTTGTGGTGTCCATCTTTCCAATGGATTCAAATTCAAAAGCCCCCTGAGTAAATGCACTAAAGAAGCTCGATCGTTGGTCTCTTTTTCAATCATCGAAGAGGTCATGTTTCTCTTATGCATCGTATACTCCATGATTAATTCGGTTAAATCATTCGATTTGACATAATCCTTCCCTGGTGTTTCTTGGATTTGTCGCTCTTCACTATATTTCTCAATGGACTTGATTTGGAAATGTCCAGTTAATTCATCCTTTTCGAAGAAATTTTTAGCATTTTTACCCATCTCAATCATCCATGTTGGTGGGAATCCCAATATATTTGTAATCTTAACAATTTGATCATATTCTGAAGAACCGGGGAAAATTGGTAGTCCTAAAAACAATTCGGCAATTATACACCCTAATGACCAAGTATCAATAGATGTGGTGTATGGTAATCCCAAAATAACTTCGGGTGATCTATAAAACCTTGATTGAATATACGTGTATAATGTTTGACGTTCTTGACATGCAGAACCAAAATCAACAACTTTGATATCCGGTTTATCAGGACTGATCAACAATATGTTTTCAGGTTTTAAATCACAATGAATGATTTTGGAATCTTTCAAGACACATAATGATCCTAATAATTGTTTGGCAAAATTTCTAACCAGTTTAGTACTTAGTCCCTTGTATTGGTTTTGTTTAACCAATTCGAATAAATTGGATGATAACAATTCAAACACTAGACAAAGATGGTTCTTATGAATGAATTTATCCTTCATCCTTAGGAAATGATGTTTATCCAAAGGGTCAATCTTCTTATTAATCAATTCCAATATGGTGATCTCGGAAAGTGATTGATTTATAAATGCAGGTTTGGAATTAACAACTTTAACCGCAACCATTTCTTTAGTTTTCAAATTTTGACATTTAACAACTTGTGCAAACGTACCATGTCCCAAGATATCCAACACCAGATATTTCCGATTTTCTTGACCTCCAAGAACATCATTGACATACAAGATGTAATCGTTATCCTCATTATCTGCACCGTTATTCGTCTTCCCTTCGCTTGGTTTTGTCAACACTCTTTTAGGATTTTTGGAGACTTCGTAGTTGAAATCAGAATCACAAAGTGAATAAGTTGTAGTTAAATCCGATGTTAAAGATAACAATGGTGAAATATAATTCGATCCCATAGAGGCACGTCTATATTTAGGTATCTTATTCCTAATAGGTTTCAAATCTTGTTTACATGTTATTTTCCTCATTGTTGGCGGTGGTAATTGTTTCAAATTTGGATATTGATTCAATACCGATTGTCTTCTTTGTTGAATTGGACTCAAATATTGTTGTTGAGGTGGTGGTGGGAACGATTGCATAACAGTGGCAACGGATTGTCTCCTTTGAGGCTCTGTATTCAACTGCACTGTGGAATCTGCAAAATATCCAGGCGGTGGAGCTGGTGCTCTTACTGGTGGATTCGATATTAGTGAATTCTTTCTTGATACGGAATCCATGGCAAATTGATCTTCATCTTCATACGTGGTTGGTAGTTGGTTGTTGAATATTGATGATCCTGTAGGGGTATGCTGTAATAATGTCGATGTCCCAGCAGAGGAAACTCCACCACTTGTTGGAGTTACTGTTGATGTTGCAGTGTTTGGTAAAAATTGGGGATATGCAGATGTTGAAGGACTTGTTCCTGTTGGATAATGAGAGCCAGATTGAGGTGATTTTTGGGGATGTGAATAATACCATGGGTTTTTGAAATGATTAGTTGGAGATCCAAATGGTGATCTCTTATTATTACTATGTTGGTCAAATTGTCCTTGGTTGGATAATCTTGGTGTGGACATATTCATCTGATTATTCGAGCCGTATGAATTGTTCCATGTGATTTCAGAGTTATTCATCTGGGATGATAATGGCGACCCTTGTTGTTGAGGATGATTGAAACTATTCTGACGTTGTTGATGATATGGTGAGAGGTATTGTTGACCTTGAACCACATACTGCTGTGGGGGTTGATTCTGATTTTGATTTTGCAGACGGCTTTGTTGTGGACTATGATTAGGTTGAGGTATTGGAGGTGGTGGCATCGTGGTGGCCTTATTTACCGAACCATTCTGTTGATTCATACTTGGGTCAAATTGATATGAACCTCCTCTTTCATCCAGTGTTGGATGTTGGGAACTGTAATGGAATGACATGAATCAACCAATTCCTGATAATTCAACACAGTTCAGCTAATGATGATTTAACTGGTTTAATGACTTATGCCTAAAACAAAATGGTTATAAGACGGAATTTTAACAATTGTTTCTTATCTTGTTGACTCTTTTGTAGCAATATCAAAGGTCAAAAGCACCCAACTTATCAATATTCCAGCAATTAACAAGCAGCAAACAATATATGACCAGTAAAATTGAGTTGATCAAGTGATTGCCAAATGTGTCAAATGGCTTGAATTGATTTAACAAACTGAAAATCAAAGAGAAGTCGATACTTCACTGTGCAATTGTTTGATGTTTTCGATAAAGAATTCATGACCGTATTGCTCTCAAAGAGATCAAATCTCCAAATCTATCAAGGTGAGTCGGATTTGGTACCCGCAGGTGACTAACAGGCCTCGGATGTAATTCTATACAATATTTACGACGTTTAAATTTGGTTGATTAGTTTGTTTGTATGAAATAGAGGTAATTAGTTCGTGGAATGGATGATTACCACCAGTGCGGTGATTTATGAGCTTGTATGGGGTTCCGGGTTTGCATTTTGTATTTAAATATATATGTAGTTTCATAATTTTCTGCTGGTATATTTTGAAAGTAATACCAAAAAACTACCAAGAAACCAAAACTTTTAGCATCAATATATCTGTCCACAGCTTTTATTGCATTGCAATTGGGTAACTACGTACTAAAAGTCAATTCTGTATACTGATAAAGGTCCTTAAGCTCTTATACTGAATACCATGGAAAGGCATGCTCGGAAATCATCAAAACGTGATTAATCAAAATTTTCCACAAGGCTAATTCGAAAACTGAGACTCCTTGGACTTGTCAATATCCTTAATATACACTATAAGCTGTGCCCTTATAATCATAATATCAAGACCCTTCATCACGTTAATATACTCTAACTACTATTCTTATCTTTCTCGACCATTCTGTCATGTGACTAGAGTCGGGTAAATTTTCACCGGAACTCGCTTTTCTGTCGATTGATAATAACGAACTTTCCATTAAAAAGCTTCAAAGCTAAACAAAGCCATCAAATTCCTGTCAACAAGATCTGAGTGTCCTTATTGCGTGTTGTGGACAGTGTTAGTGTATTATAGAGAAACAAGATGAACGTATCAACATCAACAGCCGGGATCAAAAGAAGAAGCGTGAAATCATTGAATGAAGAAGAAGAAAATGCAGCTAATCTACATCTTGGAACTGAATTTGATATAAGACAATATACACATGATGGTGAAATAACAGATTTGATTGCGTTGAATCTTTCAGAAGCAAGAATCATTATAAGAAGCGCCTTGAAAGAAAGAAAGAAGATAATGACACCAAATGGGGAATTTAGAGATGCAATAATCGATAACGGTGAAAGTGACGATGAAGATGAAAATAATAATGATGATGATAATAATGAAATAGCCAAAGCCGCCATTGCCGTTGGTGCTAATGAAGTGTTGAAGAAAACTTTGGATCATTTGAGTACATTTTCAAGATTTAGAGATTCTCAAACATGTTCCGCTGTGGAACAATTGTTAAAATCCCCGGAAAATTCAAATTTACATCCTTTTGAACTAGCACAATTAGGTTCTTTGGCTTGTGATGATGTTGACGAAGCAAAGACTCTAGTACCTAGCTTGGCAAACAAGAAAAGTGACGCCGAACTACAAAACATTTTGAATCAATTGTCAAGACTTGAAACGCCATATTGAAGAAGAAGTCTTATTTCAAACCAAACCTTTTGTACTATAGCTTAAATAAATAAGAGACTACGCATAATTTTAGGAAACAAAACTTCACATCTAATCCATTTGTAAAAAAATATTAAATTCATTCAAAACATGCCCTTTTCTTTCAAAAAAGTCTTCCCACCAACTTTCCACCATCTTGGAAGACAACTATGCTCTTCGATATCAACAATACTTTCATCTTGTGGATCACATACACATCTTTTCGTGATTCTCACTGCATTACTACTTGGACAGTTCCCAAAAGGAGCATGGAAATATCCAATATCTTCAAAATAATGAATCTCACTTTTATCCATTAGTAATGTAACACCAAGCGTGTGTACTGGTGCATCACCCCATCTTTCATAATAAAACCCACCTTTTTGATCCAAATATTTGAAGAATGCTTCGTATGGCTCACTTCTGAAAAAATCTAAATTGCCAATTTCAAAATTACTCCAATAATGGCATAAGTTGTAATCGTTGGCCAGATCCAGCCTAATATGCATATTTGATAATGAGCTCATATCTGTTATGAATCCCATTGAATTGTTTGGATGTAAATATTGGGGATTTTCCTCGATAAAATCCATAACAGTATCATATAATGTTGGAATAGTTTCTTCATATTCATGGATTGCAACGACAAATCCATACTTTTTCTTATTTTCTCTCATCACTGTAAATGGATCATATTGGAAATCGCAATAATATTGAACACTTGGTTCCACTCTAAAATACCATTCATATTTTTGCAATAATTCTTGCTTATAGAAAAATCCAGAATTGAAACGACACATGTTTCTATAACTTTTGGAGTTCCCATAAAGAACTTTGTTTTCTTCCATTTGCTTCAGGCTGGCCTCAAATTCCGTTTCGTTAATCCATGGTGGTCTGTCCCAATCTTCACTGGGTATTAATCCATATTCTGTCTTACCCGAGGCCATTAATGTTGTAGCTTCAATGAATTCCTCTTCAAATGGCACATCGTTCAAAAAAGTCCAAGGATATCTATATTTCTTGTTGAATCTATCTTCCAATGATCTCATTGCTTCCAATGCGGATTCTAGTTCCCAATTCCTCACAAGCATCACAATAGTGGCATTTTCTTTACCTGGGGTTATATCATCTCTATTTTCATCCAGCAACAATTTTTGAGAATACGAATTCGTAGCAGGCTTGGCTCTGAACTTCCTTTCAGGGTCATACTGGAATGTTTTGGAATCTTTGATTGTTTCGAAATAGTTTTGGAATAACGATTGTTCATAAAGAACACTGTTCAATTTCTCAGTGAAAAAATCTGTAGTCTGCAGGATCAATGCCAGAATACAAGTTATCACAATCCAAACTTTCTGGAAAAACCTCATGCTCAAATTGGAAAGCTGAGTGCTTGTTCTCTTGGCTTGATGTCGGAAACTGGCCAGTTGTTGGTGAACTTGATCTGTCGTTGATAATTTAAGTGAGACCCAGTTTTCATAACTGCGTCTATTTTAGTGTGTGTGTACCAAAAGAGAATATATGAGTAAAATTACAAGCGGTTTCTGTACTTTGGAAGAGAGTGGTGTCACTAGTAATTAAATACTGAATAATGATAGCCCAGTGGAGTTGTGCAGCTACTGATATACTTTATTCTCCATTTTGGCTGGGTTTTATCCATTGAAAAATGACTATTTGACTTTGGCAAGAGCTGGACTGCCGGCCTATACGGGTCAATAAAGCCACCACTTGCAAATATATCTGGTATAAGAAGCTTACATTGTGCTAGATAAGATCGATATGCCTTCAATTACAATTATATGCTTAAATAGATTGTATGCCTCTTCAACAAAAAAGAATCATCATGCCTCCTCCTCTCTCTTGTATATTGGCAAACTGATACTCTCATTGGTCTTGACAAACATACCTTTGATTTGGTTGTTATATTTCAATAACCCACCAATAGGTTGAAATTTAGGATTTTTCAAAAATTCCACAACACATTGACTATTTTCTATCAATTTCGAGATTTCAGAATCTGTAAATCCAATCTTTATCGAAATTGTTGTATCTTTATTTGGAATGAAACTGGTGTTTTTACAGATGGATCTTATTTGATCTCTGACATATTTGGCGTCACACGTTTCTATACGGTCTTGCTTTTTGGTTCTAGTTTGTGCTTCTGCGTCCGGTCTGGCCATTTGGATCATATATGGGACCTTCTTGTGACCTTTGTAAAACTGTTCACCAAGAACTCTTGGTAAAAGATGATGGATTCTATGATCAGCCACTATTAAATCGTATTCATAGTATAGTTTCTTCAATGATTTTTTAGATTTACAAATGATCTTGAGCTTCTTCAATGGCATGATCTCATTGAATAAATCCTCAGTTGGTGATTTTTTGCAAGTTAGAGGTTCTCTATATGGGGTTGAAGGATCTTTTGTGACCAATAAAATAGAGTTGTCCGTAGATTTGGATAGTCTGTTTGGAATGGGTCTATATCTACTGTTAGTAGAAATTCAGATTGACAAAGAATTAAACGACATACATTATTCTTGGAACGTGATCTGTTTGTTTAGCCAGAGGTTTATCTGTGTTGATGATCAGATACACGGTGTGCTTGACCTCCCCGTGTTCCTTCTTGACATGGGTGATAAGCGAGCTCAACGCCTTTTCGGTTTCCTTCTTGGTCTTTTCTGACTGCACACACATCCTAATCTTTATTTCTCCTTGGTTAAACTTCCTCCATAGTGATAAATCTCATAGAACCGTTGAGACAGAAACAATTTAAATTTTTTAGCTCATCGGAAAAATATTATGTCAGCGATTATGTAATACTAACAACTCCAGACTATTTTAAGCACGTTTATCATCAAGATTCACAAAGTTGTTCTGAAATGGACAGTTTCGAGTACGTTTAGCCAGTCTGACTGTGGAATCATGTTCTCATCTACTCTGGAAACACCCCCATTGGCTGAATTGGCGGATACCAGTCTGCTGCGTCCGACGCTTGTTGCACCAATTGGGGCAGCCAATCATTCCATTATAGTCCATCCCATTGTGCACTGAACTGATCCAAAGTTGCACTACATGGGTATAAATACCCTTCGAAAGTGACTAAATATACACCGCTGAGCTCTCCTGCTCGTGGAGAGGACAAATTCCACATCACACTAGCCATTGTCATGCTTATCACCTCATTCGCTACCTTGTTCACATTGGCTTCATTTGTTGCTGGTAGTGTCAACGATCATTTGGAAATTGTGTCAACTCCAGAATACTTGGAAAGACCACTATCAGGGTTTCATCATGGATCTCAATCTCCACTAGGTGTTTCGGAAGCTTACAACTATTGCAACATGCCTAGAACAAACAAAGCTTCGTACACAAAAGTCTCCTCCGATTATGAACTGGTCTATGTTGAATTGATCCATCGTCATCATAAAAGAACAGCCTACGCTGCTAACCTATTACCAGGTGATATCAAAGAGACCTACATGAGCTATCCTCAAATCACCACGGGTGGTAAAGTTGACTCATATAACCATGGTCGTGATTTGTATGGTGTATACCACGATTTGTTGGATTATTTACCAGCTGAGTATGACTCGTCCAAGATCGAGTATAGAGTTACAAACAACAACATTACAACCCAAGTCTTCAACTCACTAATCAAGGGAATGTACCCAGCTTATAACATCACTCCAGAACTAAGAGCTGAGGACAACTTGGAACCAAACTTGGAGTGTGAACAAGGTGATCACTTGAAAACCTTGATCAGATCAACCCCAACTTGGTACGAAGAATCCAACATGACAATTTACACCGACTTGGCTCAACAAGATGGTATAAACTCAACTGAATATCCAGGTTTTTTCGGTACAATTGACCATTTTTTTGATAATTTATCGTCAAAGACCTGTGCTGGTGATGCTATTAACGTCACTGATTCTCAATTTGATACCGTTATGAAGCTTGGTCATTGGGAATATGATTATACATTCAGACAATCACCAAATGCTACCGAGTATGGTATGTACAAGTATGGGAACTTCACTTTAGAATTGGCTTCTCATTTCCAAAGTGCTATCGATGCCACATCTCCAGTCACCTATAAACATAATATCGCTCATGATGGGTCTATTTCAGCATTGACTGCTTTGATTAAGGACTTTACTGAGATCAAAAATTTCCAATGGCCAGGAATGGGTGCTGAATACGTCTTTGAACTATACAAAAGGGGTGAAGACCATTATTTGAGAATTTTGTACGCTGGAAGAGAATTGACCTTCACTGATGTTAATGATTTCTTTGATTATTTAAACCAGCTAAATGTTGCTGACTACAGCATGCAGTGTTCTGCTTAGACTGAAACTGGCCTCTTGAACCCTTTAAGAACTCCTTTTCTCACCAAATCATGACACCTATTTAATGGTGTCAATTTTCATTTTTTCAACTTTGTATGTACATACCACAATAATCTTAGAGAACTCATATCTGGTCACCATAAACATTTCATACATGCATACAATTTATCAGATGTATAGAGCTCAAAAAAATTTCTCACTGAACCAGAAAGTAGTGTCATTTTCAATAAATGTACTCAACTTCTGAACACATAGTGGACCGAAGTAAAATACTACTGATTAACACGCCATTCCTTTGATGTCCGAGGCAGTCTTCGGCTTTTGTTCCAACTTCAACCCGCTACTTGGTCAGAAGAACGTTTTCAAAACCCGAAATATATTCCAGCGATTGAAATATGTGACCGATGATGCTACTGAATTATTTAAACTCAAATCAAAATGCATTGTACTATAAAGGATCCCAAACTTTCGTCCCCTTATTCTGTCTCTCCTCATGAATTAATTGTTGCTTTTTGTTCATTGGTCATTTCCATGATTCTATCACCAATTTTATTTACACTATTATACAAATTCATTCTCATGCTCATCATTTCAAACTCTTGATAAAAGTATCAAGGTTATATTCTTCTTCGTATTGTGATTGGTCCCACAATTCTCCTAGTTCGCCAATAACTGCACCAGCTTTACCTGTCAATCCAGATTCATTGATTATATCTTGACCATTTGAACCATTCTTTTTCTTTTCACCATCTTCCAATTCTTCAACGTGTTCCTCTTGTTGGCCCTGCTGTTCAACATCAAACAAGTCTAATAATTGATTAGTGTCCATGGATGCTAGCCCAGCATTTTGCTGAGAGACCACCGTTGATGCAATATTCATCTTGAATTTTTGCAAACCCATGATTTTTTCTTCTAAAGTATCTTTAGTGATCAATCTGTAAACATTCACAACTTTCTTTTGACCCAATCTATGAGCTCTGTCCATGGCTTGTAAATCGTTCATTGGATTCCAATCATGTTCAACAAAGATAACAGTGTCAGCACCTGTTAAATTCAAACCTAACCCACCAACTTTAGTTGTTAATAATAAAACATCAATTGAAGGATCTTCATTGAATTTTCTAACAATACTTTGACGATCCCTTGGATCAGTACTACCATCCAATCTCATGAATGTGACAGAAGGTAGATGTTTGCGTAACAAATCCTCTTCAACCATGTCCAACATATCTTTCAATTGACAAAAGATTAGAGCACGATGTTGACTAATGATATTTCCAGTATCATTCGAGCTGGATTTCTCGACATCCGCAACACCAATACCACATTCCAGTAACAATGTACGCAAAGCCATTAATTTTGGAGCATGTTGAATATCATGAATAGTCATTTTTGTATCTCTCAAGTATTTCTGAACTTCATAATATTGTGGATGACTTTCGGATAAAACTAGAGATGGATGATTACACAATTTTCTCATGTACTGTAATGCTTGGAAAATGTGTGTCTTTTTCTCAACAACCTCAACAGTTTGAATATCAGTTTCAACAATAGTTTTTTGCTTTTTGGCAAAATCCTTGTATAATTGTTTTTGAAGGTCACTCAATTGACAATAATAATCCTGGATAATCTTTGGAGGTAAATCTGACAGTACTTCTTCTTTCAAACGACGCAACATAAATGGTAAGACTTGCTTGTGTAAAGCTTCCAAAGCCAAAGCACCAGCTTCCTGCTCCTTTGATGAAGTTTTGGAATTTCTAGAAGCTGCAATTGGTTTGGCAAATCTATCTTGAAACAATTTTTCGCTACCGAGAAATCCAGGCATCAAAAAATCAAATAAAGACCATAATTCTAAAACATTGTTTTGAATAGGTGTACCCGATAAAATTAATCTATGATTTGCTGCAATTCTTTTAACAGATTTTGTTAGTTTTGAAGCAGCATTTTTAATGATATGACCTTCATCCAAAACACAGTAATTATAATTTTTTTGAGATAAGAACTCAACATCATTTCTAACAACATCATAAGAAGTGACGATAATATCACACTTTGATAATTGTGCGCGTAAACCAGATCTGAAAGATGGACCACCAGCATAAACAACAACTTTCAAAAATGGTGAGTACTGATTGAACTCTTGTTCCCAATGACCAGTTAATGAGGGTGGACAAACAACTAGTGTTGGTAATGGTGCTGTTTCAATAGACTTTGTGGTCTTATAATCTTCAGCTCTTAGATGATGATCACTTGCCACAATACAGATTGTTTGTAAAGTTTTACCCAATCCCATATCGTCACATAAGATACCATGCAAATGGTACTTATTCAAAAAGGCTAACCAATTGACACCATCTTGTTGATATTTTCTCAATGTGGCATCAATAGCGACTGGTAAATCAAATGGTTTGGATTTGGAAGGATCCATCATCTGTTGAATAAATTCACGTTCCTTGTCACGACCTTCTAAAAATTCTTTAGGAACATCTTCTGGATCAGGGATACCTGCTTCTAGTGGAACCAACTTGATGATTGAAGCAAATGTGGTGGTGGCTAAAACACGAACGTCTTTATCAGTATCACTCATACGACCCAACACTGGGACGATCAAGAATATAACATATGGTAAGATATCTGAATCCATTGAACTTGATAAATGATACACGGATTCAATACCACCTTGACGTTCTTGGACATTTCCAGCGTTGTTTAATAAGGGCAAAACTTCTTTGACTATAAATGGAATTGTTTTTGATGGAATGACTTTAGCCAAGATAGCTAATGCCTTAGCAGCAGAATATCTTAGAACTGATAGTTTGGATCTCAGGGCATTCAAAATGGCCGGTAATAACGACCAAATCTCTTCATGTAAAGATTTATCAAAAGTTGGGATTAACGCTTTTAAGACACCTAAAGAATCAACAACAGCTTGACCTGATACATCATCAAGTTCAACATCTGCGCTAGTTTGTAGTTGCGCTAAAGGCTCGAATATTATAGTTCGCAGTTGTTTAACTTTATCAAAAACATCGCCTTTGAAAACGATTAAAACGTTCTCCAAAGCATATTTAGCACCTCTTCTCTTGATACTTGCTTCTTGAGCAGCTCTCTCTTCCAAAATGACATCAGTAACTTCTTCTTTTTTCAATGATAAGATAGCTTCTTTGACATCTCTATTTGAACCGAATTCTGGTACTTCAGAAGTATCGATACATAAAAATCCACACAAGTTCTTAACAATTTTCCCAGAAACATTTTCTTTCCCATTATCAATCAATTTAGAAATTAAATCAGAAACTGAAGAAGATGATCTTTTTTGTAAATCTTCTAAATCTTCAGCTTTCACACTATCCATCAATGAACGAATGAAAGGATTCAACTTCTTTGGTAGATCCCCGAGTAAAATAGCGGCCGAAGCATAATTGGACAAGATACCCACGGTTCTTTTGAATCTTGCGTTTTTGGCATCTTCATTAGCGAGAACAACACGAGCTTTTGCATCCTCCAAGGCTTTGATGGCAGCCATTTTATAAACTGGGGCCACTGATTTCAACAACTTATCATATTGTTCATTCACCACTGTATCAGCCATCTCTAAGCTGAAAGCACCAGGACCAGCATCGTTCTCGCCTTGAACCACAATAGGCAATTCAGGAACTTTACTATTCGATAGCTTTCCCTGTTCAACAAAAATTCTAAACAACGAATGACATTGAGTTCGAACAGCTTTCAAAGTTGGAACGAGTTCTCTGTAACTTGGTAGCATGGTTGGGTCTGTTAAAATATTGACAAAATCATTATAAAAGGTGTCATATGCAGTGGTGGATGGTTTCAAATCTCTGGAGCTTAATGCGGAACAATATTCCTTGATGGTGATGGCTGTCAACAATCTTGGTGTTGAATGTGGGACGTTCAAATATTTCTTCAAAAGTGACATTATAACGTTTGAGGAGTCTTCGCTCAAATAAGATATTATTTGACCCAATGCAGTGGCGGCAGCCAATCTTGTCCTTATAAATACTTCGATTCCTAACAATGTAATATCACCAATAATCAAAGGACCATCAATATTAACTTGGTCATTTTCAGCAAATGGTGGTGGCACTGAAGATTCAGGTTTTGTTGGTGGTGATTTTCTCTTTTTTCCTCTTTTCGAGTTATTACCATTTGTAGAATCATTCAAATCCTCGGAGAAATCATCAATGAAAGAATTTGAGCCATGATTTTGTTGATAGTGATCTTCAGAAATTGCACCGGAGAATTTCATCAAGAAATTTGAGTTCATCGAATAGTTATATCTAGAAACACCAATTGGGGTCATGGTTAAATTTATCATTGGTTGGATATGGCTAGTCAATACCTCATCGATAACAAAACCTTCAATTTTGGAGCTCTCCTGTAACAGTTTCAAGAAAACTTGTTGGGATAATTTCAAAACCTGATCGTTTTGCTCCAATAGTAAATTTTGGAAAATTAATCTGAAAGCCTTCCCATCAATCCATTTTTTTGATGAAACATCTTCAATTGATAAGAAAGCCGATAATGTTTTCAAAACTGACTTACGAACATTTGTAATTGAATGTCTTAAAAATGGGTATAATCTTGGAATCAAATTTTTCAATGAATAATTTTCATTTTCTTGTGCCTCTATGCTTATTAAATTCATAACTTCTGGATGAACACATAACCTTGATAAAAGATCCATCACAGCACCAATAGACGCGGACAAATCATCTTTTAATCTTGTTAATGAATCCCAAATTGTAGAAATGATGGTTTTAACAGTTTCTTGACGTAATTTCACAAATTCTTCAGTAATTGGAGTCAATGTGGCAGCTGCAACAGCCTGAACATCATCATCAGATTCTCTCAACCCATGGAGAACCATCTTGACAACATCATCCAATAACTCAGGCTTGGCAGATAGTATATCAGTTCTGACACTTACAAAGTATCTCAGCCCTAGCATACCACCATGACTTGCCTCCCAACATGGTAATTTTCCGGTCTGTGTAGAGGAAGAATCTTGCAACACAAGATGATCAAGGTTGTGGAATATTTTTAGCATAAGATCCTCATCCAAATGAATCAATAACGCAGCTAATGTTTGAGCGGCTGATTCTCTAACTGGAGCAACAACGGTATCATAAACATAATCACCAAATCTATCTAGTGCGAAAATTGTTAATAACCGACATGCTAAATCTTCCAAAGTTTGATGATTTTTGGAATCGTTCTCTTGTAAAGATCTTCCCTTTATACGACCCGCACCTCTGCCGTGTCTTTTGATCAATTCTCTAAGACCTAATACGGCACCATGTCTAATTTCCCAAGTTTCCGAGAATAAGTCAACAACTAATAATTCATAAACGCCCTGGAAAGGCCACACTAGGCCTGCAACTTTGGCATGTTCTGCAAGTACAGGGGGTATTTCAGGAGCTTTATTTTCCACAACCAATTTGTTACCGCCAGCTTGTGAAGTGATATCGATTTTGTTATTAACGTTTGTATTTGATTTGGAGTTATCAGATGATTCTTCTTTCACCAACTTCTTGGAGATTGAACTTTGAGATAAATCAACCGGTTTGCTCTTTGCAGGACCACCTTTTGATTCCATTTTGGCTTTTCTTTTAGCCATGGCTTTCAATCTTGCGCTTGATATGTTTGAGTTCAAAGCTGGTTTCGATGGTTTAGATTCTATTGAGTCCTTGGGTATTTCCTGTTTGATATCTGTTATATGATCTTCTTGCTTGACTTCTGGGGTTGATGTTGATGACGATGCTTCCGCATCAACTTCGTCTTCGAATTCCATCTTTAATCCCAATTTCTTATTGACAGATACTTTTTGCTTTTTAAGAGCATCGATTGAATTTGAAGTTTTCGAATCATCTATGGTGGATGATGATAAAAATTTTTTATCTGATTTCAAAAGTTCATGGACGTTCCATTGGTCGAAAGTTAAGAACAAGTGTTCATTATTATTGATCAGTTTCAGCTCTTCCTCTTCCAGTTTGATTTGGGCATCATCCAATTCTTCCAACTTGACGTCTCCATCCTGTTCTTCATTTGGGTCCCATAATGGCGAATGGCTCACTATGCCACCTAGCGCCCTGGCAGCAGTCGTTCTCGTCTCCCATTTTCTTGAATTGAGGAACGGATAGACCCTACTTAGCAAATTTAGCACCTCTTCTGGATGAGCTTTTGCCAAATCGCTCAGCTGATCGGCGGCTGTATTCCTTATGAACTGTGTTGAGCCGGTGTCCAAGAGTACCACTAGCCTTTCGAGCCTGGACATTCTGAGCTAATCGCCGCTTATTTCAGCACTGGTTCTTCTGTTCAAGGGTTGTTTGCAAGGTAAACCCTGTGTTTTATGAGGACAACTGGTGTTGATGTAGTCTTCTCTATGGCAGTGTGTCCCGTAGCAGTGCTCGATTCTTCCGCGAATTCTAGTACTGACATAGATTTCGCTTTGGGATTTCGAGCACCTTTTTATACAAATTTTAATTTTGCCCTTGAATTTGAACTTTCGAGGAAAGTCGATTTTGGTGTTGCACTGGAAATCAGAACACAAATCTCACCTTTAAAACCACAACGTGTCGGTGGTTGGTGGGTAAAGAGGCGAGATGGAGTTATAGCGTCCATTTGGCTGGGACAGAGGATCCCAGCATGTGTTTTAACGTCTGCGATTAACGAACTACAACGCACTTAGGGCTTCCCGTGTTATTTGCAGCGTTTGCCTTGACGTGTTTGATTTCTAGAGATTCTAATTTGCCATCAAAAATTCACAACATCGCTGTTCGCGAACCCGCTGAAATTCGAATTTAATAGATGTACTACCACTGGTTGGAGCTGTTATCCTCAGCGATGAGAAACTTAGAGTTGATGTTCTATCAATAAAGACCGCTCTTGTATATAGTTATTTATTGTTTCTACTTCGAATCGCCCAAAGGTGGCAGACAGTGGTGATAGAACCCTCAGTTCTTCTCCTATATTTACTTCTCATTTTCGTGGTTCCTGAATCATCTGAGTGAAAATTCAACTTCTTACCGCGATCTGTAGAAATTTGTCTGGAGAAGTTCTCAACTAATGTGCCATAAATATCAACATGTTATCTCTGGCCAGTGTGTGATATGACCAGCTTGGTGATACACATTCTCCCTTTCTTCCAGTTGAGAGCAAACCCACTGTTTCAGTCTTATTGAACATTAGCTCTCAAGTATAAGCTAAGAAACCAAAATCAGATCAATTGCTAACATTTTGTAGATCTATGAACATACAACACTTTCTTTACAGATTTGCCTCAAATCATATCTCATGACTTCTTCAAACTCGTCAACTAAAATAAATAATAACAATAAATGTAGTAGGCCAAACCACAAACCATAAAATCACAGCCACTTGTCATTAAACGTCATGCGAATATATCATTAATCACCGAAGGCCTGCTAGAAACAAGCCACTTATTATCCCTATTCCAGCTTCATTTGCTATCTCTACTTTCTCTCCAAAGGGAAACGGTTCCGCAGCACTGGGCCAGCGCTGTGGAAAGCCAATTCGCGCTCCCAGTCTGTCATCGAGATACGGGTACTCTGTGACTGTCTTTTTTCAGCACATTCGCTAATTCTGGTGTTGGGATGTGTAGTTTTCATATCGGTCTCATTTTTACCTAAGGTGGATTTTTTTCCAGTGAGGATTCTTTTGGGTTTGGCGGTATATGAAAAAAAAAAATTGTGAACTTGAACACTTGAACTCTGATCATATATTGAAAAGTATCAACAACATCAGTCAATATGCCTCGTGAGTACTAATATGGTTTATAACCTATTCATTAAACAACTCCAAGTCACTTTCCCTTTGTTCGCCATTTTTGTTTTATCTACTTATTTTAAAGTGGGTGGATTGACAATTGGGCAACTTGGGTCAACATTTGGTTTTAAAGAGGTTCGGGTCCTCATCTTTCATATTATATCTTTCTGATTCCAGTCAGACAATATATTTCTTCATCCCACAATTCACTAAATGAGCTATTACAATGTTGTGCTGAACTCCCGACACTTCAGTTACAATTGTTTCGTTTTAGTTGAAAAGTTTTGGAATTAACCTTTTTTAGCTGTTTGTTTTCATATGATAATGATTTAGTTTCTTGCTCGTCTTTTTGTTCCATTTGACCCAGAAGAGGTATGGTTTAGGCTGGTGGTGATAATGGTTTGTCTATGTCGAGTATCATGGTCCTTGTGAATTTAGTTGTTCTTTAGGGAATGACAAATCTATGTGACTTGAACTCCTCATATGCCCATTATACTGAGAGCCTTTCCTGAATCATGTTTTCATTAATGGAACCTCTGATTTCGTGAATCTTTCAACCAAGCTAAAGCTTTGTTCCATCTGAAGTGTGCTAATTGGGAAAATCGATGGATGAACTAAAACTGATCATATTTTTGATACATACAGCGAGAAATAACCTTTTCGATTACTTTCAACTATTTGAATACTAGCTTATAGAATTGTTATAATGAAGAATTATGTGCTCCTTTTGAAGATTTTCGTTTTCAAAAGTTGCAAAGATATTAATACTTGAAAAATGGGACAACCTTTCAACCCTCTGTAGTTTTTTTGAGATTAAAATCTTTTGTGTTACAGTCATGCTAACAAATTATATGATCAGGTGCTCCAAGAACTTACTCCAAGACTTACACTGTCCCAAAACGTCCATACGAATCTGCTCGTTTAGATGCTGAATTAAAATTGGATGGTGAATTCGGTTTGAAAAACAAGCACGAAATTTACAGAATCAACTACCAATTATCTAAAATCAGAAGAGCTGCTCGTGACTTATTGACCAGAGATGAAAAAGATCCAAAACGTTTATTCGAAGGTAATGCTTTAATTAGACGTTTAGTTCGTGTTGGTGTTTTATCCGAAGACAAAAAGAAATTGGATTATGTTTTAGCCTTAAGACCAGAAGATTTCTTGGAACGTCGTTTACAAACCCAAGTTTACAAATTAGGTTTAGCCAGATCTATCCACCATGCTCGTGTCTTGATTTCTCAACGTCACATTGCTGTTGGTAAACAAATTGTCAACATTCCATCTTTCTTGGTTAGATTAGAATCTCAAAAACACATTGACTTCGCCAAGACCTCTCCATACGGTGGTGGTCGTGCCGGTCGTGTTGCCAGAAGAAACCAAGCCAGAAAATCTGAAGGTGGTGAAGAAGCTGCTGATGACGAAGAATAAATTAATCTTTGAAAACGTATAAAGGGAAAGATTGTGTATAGACGCACAATGCTTTTTTTAATAGTGTAATTTATCTTTGGGTTTATATTTTCTGTAGGGTTTCATGTATATTAATTAATGAATTTGGGTATAATACTATCAGTAGAACAATAGCACTATAGCGTAATCGTCCTATACACCAAATCTGACCATACTTCTCCTATATTGATTACTAATCCTCGCACACATACTGCTTATGTAATCAGAACCAGTTTTTCCGGTCTGTCAATTTAAGTCGTGCAGAGTCTTCTTCTTCTGCCATTCTCCGCTGTGTCAAGTGTCTCGCCAGCTGGAGAGAATTCTTCTTTGACATCCACACACCAAACAAAGTTTCCCAAACAAAAAAATGAGACTGCTCTTTGGTGAAAAAAAATGGATAAAACATTTACAACATTAAAACACATCTAACCTCTTGATATAGATTAATCACCAAGTCACATAAAACACATACAAAATGGCTCATACGTAAGTGGTGATCAAGAGAATAGAGTATATCAGTGTGGATGGCCAGTTGCAGAATGTCTTGTTTGAGTTTCAGTGGAATCATTGTCGTTTGAATCTAGGAAGTTGTTGATGAATTTTATCAGTGATTAGTTTTCCACATCAAAGAGTAATAGGAGACGGGACAACCAATATTATACAAGGAGACTACAGTATATATGAACAAGAGAATGCACTTTCAATGATTCTGAAAGAACGACTGAATATCATACGGTTGAACAAAATTATTCACAAGATTCAAAAAGCCATCCTATCTGAGTATTCAATGCAAAAGCAAACCAATAGCACCTATATTGAAGCTTGAAATACTAACAATCATAAATAGCCACGGTTACAGATCTGGTACTAGATACTTATTCCAACGTGACTTTAAAAAGCACGGTGTTATCCCATTATCCACCTACTTGAAGACCTACAAAGTTGGTGATATCGTTGATATTAAAGGTAACGGTGCTGTCCAAAAAGGTTTACCACACAAATGGTACCACGGTAAAACTGGTAGAGTTTTCGATGTTACCAAATCATCTGTTGGTATTGTTGTCTACAAAGTTGTCCGTAACAAATACTTGGAAAAGAGAGTTCACTTAAGAGTTGAACATGTTAAACACTCTGATTCCCGTAAAGAATTTTTGTTGAGAGTTAAATCAAACGCTCAAAAGAAGATTGAAGCTAGAGAAAAGGGTGAATCCGTCCAATTGAAAAGACAACCAGGTTTACCAAGAGAAGCCAGAGTTGTTTCCACTCAAGGTAACTTGCCAGAAACCATCAAACCATTACCATACGAAACTTACATTTGAATTATTCACAAAATTATTGTTGTGTTTTGTTCATTTTTAATAAATAAAACTTTGTATCTATAAAAATTAAAGGATAATGTGTTGAAAAAACAAGGTTATTATTTCTTTTGGGGAATTAGCTGAAGAGATGGTGTCTTGCACAATGTTTTCAGTTGATTTGATGTAGGCATTTGGGGTTATATATCGCATGAATTTATTCTTCTGGTTTGAAAATGGATGTAGAAGTATATTGTCTAAATTTACTAAGTAGGCTTTACATCTTGTTTTACTATAAAGACCATCAGTTCTCAGCTCTTTTTTCGTTAATTACTGGACATTTTCAAGCCTTTCAAAAATTTAAATTCCTGAAACTTCTCAAGCAATCAATTCATAGAATAACATCAACAGTCAACTCTTACTGAATCAAACCTCGCTTATCTTCACCAGCAAATCAACTGGTTAAAGTGTCACAATTCTTCATATACCTCCCATCGCTTACGTAACGCTTTAATAACCGTCTTCAAAAAAAAATTTCAACTTTATATCACATTTTGTTATAACCGAAGGACCAAAATTCATTGTTCTTTTGCGGAAAAGATAAGTTGACTTGGTTCAAAATTCTTGTATATATATAGGGGGTTCTAAAGGTTGTTCTCATTTTTTCATAGAGTCAAATTCATTTTGGAAGATTGTTTGAACCCGTTGATCAAAGCGTTGCTAATATTATAGAGACAGATCATTATTACCCACAATTACGAACTGAACCCCAAGATATTCAGATATAAATAATTTTCAACCCATTGATCCAATATGTCGAAAAATGATGTTCAGAAGCTAGATGAAGAAGCTATAGAATCTCTTCCATATCTGGCAAGTGATGAAAAATCATCAACTCTGAAATCATCCCAACGTTCAAAAGAAATTCATACTCCAGAAGTCAAACCATGGGTTCATTTCGTTGCAGGTGGTATTGGTGGTATGGCTGGTGCGGTTTGTACTTCTCCATTTGATGTTGTGAAAACAAGATTACAAAGTGATGTTTTCAGAAACTCCTACCTACATTCTACAAAACATTCAAATATAATAATGCAAGGTGCTCAACATTTCAAAGAAACTTTTGGTATAATTAAAAATGTCCATAAAAATGAAGGCTTCAGAGCCCTTTTCAAAGGGTTGGGTCCAAATTTGGTTGGTGTCATACCGGCAAGATCTATAAATTTCTTCACTTATGGTGTTGGTAAAGAATTCATTTCTAAAAATTTCAACAACGGTAATGAAGCTGCTTGGGTTCATTTGATTGCAGCTATAAATGCTGGTATTGTCACTTCAACTGCTACAAATCCAATTTGGTTAGTCAAAACAAGATTACAACTGGATAAGGCATCTTCCAAACAATATAAAAACTCTTGGGACTGTATCAAGACCGTTATGAAACATGAAGGCATTGCAGGTTTATATAAAGGGTTGACTGCATCTTATTTAGGATCTGTTGAAAGCACATTACAATGGGTTCTTTACGAACAAATGAAGAATATAATTTCTCAAAAATCTTTACAGAGAGAACAAGAAGGTCGTGCAAAGACAAGTTTGGATTCATTTTTGGAGTGGTCTGCTAGATCTGGTTCTGCTGGGTTTGCTAAGTTAATTGCTTCATTAATCACTTATCCTCATGAAGTTATTAGAACAAGATTAAGACAAGCACCATTAGTGGAAGGTGGGAAACCAAAATATACTGGAGTGATACAATGTTTTAAATTGGTTGTTAAAGAAGAAGGTTTGGCCTCGATGTATGGTGGGTTGACTCCTCATTTGTTGAGAACTGTGCCAAATAGTATAATCATGTTTGGTACATGGGAATTAGTTATCAAATTATTGTCGTGATTATCATTCACCTTAACACTCATCATTTTGTCATTGATCCATTTTTGCATATCGTCATTATATGTGTTCTACTAACGTTGTTTTACGACCCGGTTGTTATTACCCTTATACATTTAAACATTTGTTCTTCTCACAGTTGTACATAAAAGTTGTGAGCTTTTTCTTTCCATTCTTTCCAGGTTTAAAGAACCGGAAGGTCTTTCGTTAATTTATATATATACTTCTTGTACATATTTGAAGTTTCTTTTTACATGTTTTATAAGTAATTTTTTGAGGTTATGAATAGCCCAAATAATTGAAATAAAAGTTTTTGATTTTCAAAATTGATTAAATTATAAATTATTCATATCGTAGGCACTGTACCTTGATACATGAACTTCAATACTTGATCAACAGAATACTTTGGTCTTGAAACGTCATCACCAATTTTGATATCATCATCCTCTGTTATACCTTGATCAATTTCCTTCTTTGTATGGAATCCTTTGAATTCGTGATCTTGTCTTTTGTTAACAGTAGCATTTAATGCCCAATCTGTTAAATCCTCATCATCCTTTAACAGTATATCTGTTGATTTGCCCTTGGATTCTTCAATCCATTCTGTAACTTCCGGCAATGGTTTTTTCCGTAGTAATGTCGTTAAAAGACTTTCTTGCTCTGTGGTTGGGAATTCTGGTAATGGATATGTCACTGTTTTGGCCAAAATTTCTGAATATGTTGATAATGTGGCTGATAGTGAAGCTAATTGTGTAAAGATGATATTGACTTGACTTTGAATGGAGCTCCTGAATTTGTCGTTAGTAATGTTTCGACTCCTAGCTGAGGATTGCGACTTACCAGCTGGACATTTGAGCAGCTTTCATTTCAGATTGTAGCTTGTTTAAAGAATGGGTCAACTGTTTCGGGTCAATATTGGCTCCATGAAAGTCTCAACAAGGTCCGAACTTACCTGTGTCAGTCTCAATCTTAAAGATTCAAGGGCCTCAATGGGCACTCCTGAGTAGTCTATGTTCTGAGCCTTTTCTGTGGTAGCAGCTTGCATATTATAATCGGTGATGGTTGGTTTATTGATAATTGATGTTTTTGGTGATGTTTTTTTTTGTTTTTTGATATAAATCTTGAAAATTCCACTATTTGACCATACATTAAAACCCAGAATAAATACAGATCAAAAGAACAATGGCGAAAAAGGACTTGAGCATCGTGGAACAGGAGAGTGAGTATTTAGAGATTCGCATTTGGATCTTATACTAACAATGTCTTTTCCAGATCGAAGAAAGAAGGCCAGAGAGTTGAAAAAGGCCAAAGAACAACGGAATCAAGAGAAACTAGAAAGATTATCACAAGTTGATCCTAAAAAATTACAAAAAAGAGTTCAAGATTTGGAGCTAAAGAAGCAAAGAAATCATGGGAAGCTTCTTGTCAATGAGCAAAGACAATTGGAATCTTTACAAAAAGATCTAGAATATATAACGAGGAAGAAATTAACAAATGTTGAAGAATCCGTTAATGAAGACATTGTGAAAAAACCAATTGAAACAAAACCATTAGAATTAGGACTGAGAAGTATATTTTGGGATCCTGAATGGAAGTAAGTAATTCAAAACCCCCCGGCGTCATTCATGTGAACAGATACTAATATCAATAGTCCTCGAGGAATCGCACCAAAAGGTTTCCAAAACATTTCATATCCATTGAACTCCCCATACAAACATACAATAGATGATAAAGTTTCACAAATCCCAATACCCAAATCTCCACCACCCCGTTTCTTCAAGATTCAAGAATCACAAACGGTGTATGAATCCATGGGGGATGTTCATGTTCCTAAGCCTACGACAAGTGTTACGAGTTCGGAAGGTGTGACGAAATTTATACCTTCTGTTGTTAGGAATAAACAGAGTAAGAATACTGTGTCATCAAAAGAGAAAGGGGAAGAGGATGTGGAGGGATATGCATCTGAAGAGGAAGAAGCGTTGGGTTTGAAACGGAAAGCTGATCAATTGGATTGAATATTACGGATAATTTTAACTTGTATGTTTTTGTAGCATTCATGAACTGCATATTATAAAAGAGAAAGTATACTTTACATCTTTTTTCCATATTCTAATTTATAATGATTTTTATATTTTTAAAAGAAACATGTAGTATCTAATTTAATTTGTTTGTTTTCGTTTTGTAATAATGTCGAGATTTTATTTGTAAAATTCCTTGTCAATATATATTTCTCTAAAATTTAAATTGACTTTTTTTGGAATATGTCTTTTGCTGATGAATATTGAAGAATATTAAATGACTGGACTTATTTAGCAGCTGCGAAAACTTTTTCAATATCAGCAACAGCTTCTTGTAAAACTTTGTCTTGGAATTTTGAACTGGTTAATTCCTTTTCAACGTTAGCAATAACAGTTTGAGCCAATTGTTGTTGTTGTAATTGACGAACTGAAGCTTCGTATCTAACCCATGAATCCAAAACTGATTTGGCTTCAGTGGCCAATTCAACTTTTTGTTTCAATTCAAAAGCTTTAGCTTCTAATTCAACAGTTTCCTTGGAAACATCAAATAAAACTTTGGTGGTGCTAACAACATCTTTTAAATCAGAAACAGCTTCAATTCTTTCCTTGACAGCTTCAACATGCTTAGTTCTTGAAGAGTTTAAGATATCAGCAACGCTTTGAACTCTGGCACTGGCCCATTCGGTATATAATGGAGAAATGAATTTGATAACTAAACCGGTGAAGGCAAAGAAACAACCCAACAAGATGGTTTCTTCATTGACAACGTACAATTCGTTGGAGATGGCATAGATAGAGGCAGCAGAACCAGTGGCTAAAATACCAGTTTTGGATAGAGCAGAGTTACCTGGTAGGGCATCAATGATTGAAGTGGCTTTAGCTTTTGGTTCTGGGGTTTGAGTTGATAAACAACGGACACCAAATCTTGAAAGGGTTAGTACTTGATCTCTCGAATTCTGGTTATCTCACCATGATCTTGTGAATTCAATTGCAATTGACTCCACTCAATTGCTGCTTTGTTGATGTTATTCGGGATCATGGGTCTTGACACCTCAAAACATTCAAACTTACGGTGCAGAACGCAAAGCAAAAGAAGCTGGACGAATAGCTGTTTCAATTGTTAGTATCGTTCGTTCCAATTGAACTTTTCTCAACAGGTTAGCATTGGGCGCTTCACCAGGGGCAAACCAAGAGCACGGATCTCAATCTCAGCGCTTCACGTATGCTCCCATCGATTCCACAGGGCTAAGCCCACCAACACCCGCCAACAACACGAGCACTTACCTCTTTGTGACAATAGACGTAAACTCATTCTAGCAATTCGTAGTGTAAAGATCTGAATCCGCAATGAACAAAGTAATCCGATTGTTGAAACGTGAATTCACCTCTTTAGACAAGTTTACAGGGGGTTTTTCTCACTTTCAACAATTTTTGTTTTTGGGAATTTCAATTTTCATTCGTTGGCGGCTAAATGCTGCGCGTACCGGGATAGAATCTAGACTTCCCGATATGGAAGTTAATGTGTACGTCTGTTTGTATTTGGTACTTATACACTATATATCAGATATCAAAGATCTATACACCAACAATCCTCTTTGAAGGCTTCCACAGCTGCAAAGTGTTGTCGTTGGAGACCGAGCTCAGCATCCACGCGTCGTGCGGGTTCCACGCAACGTCGTTCACGGCCAGCATGTGGCCTCCATGCTGGAACACCAGCTGGTCGTTGGCAGGTCTGCTGAGGTCCCACAGCTTGACAACATTGTCCTCAGCACCAGCAGTGGCCAGGACGTGGGTCTCGATCGGGTTGAACTCGACAGCGGAAATGGCGTTCTCGTGTGCATTTATAGTGAACATTGGTTCCGAACTTAGTGTTCTGATATCCCAAATGTTCAATTCACCAACAGAATCAACAGTGGCTAGACAATATTGGTTCCCCAAGTTGAAACTTAGTCCATTGATACCACATCCATTGACATGTCCACTGGTATTGGTCTTAACAGCTTCATTGGTTCTCGTATCGTAAATCTTGATGATGTTATCCTCACCAACCGTACCGAAAATCGAATCATGAGTAGGTAACCAAGATACATCATTAGTCCCATTCTTATCACTTTGATAACTATGACTTGGTGTATCGATGATTTTGGATCTCTTGTCAAATTTCGTGATATCCCATAATTTGGTAGTTCCATCCATCGAACAAGTCAACAAATGGCCTTCTTTATGGTTATTCCAACTTAGACCAAATCCTTCTTTCTTATGCGAGCTTAGCTTTATATCAAATTTCAACTCGTCGGATGGTTGTGAGGGATGCTTGGTTTTATCAAATATGAAAACTTCACCATTGTTGTTTATTGTGGAGATCAAATCTGGTTTTTGAGGCATGTATCTGGCTCTATTTATATCACCCTGGTGTAGGATTTTCTGGTCATAGTTGAACTTCCCAGATATGGGTTGTGAGCTTATGAATTCTGTTCAACATGTTAGTATAATTCGGTGGAAATGCATATTAGATACCCACCTTCAAGATCTGGATCATATTTCGATAGATCAACCTCTTCCAACTCCGATTTCACCGTCACGCTCCCCAGTTGTAAGTACTCGTCTCTTTGTCCAGACGTAAACGTCCCTGTGAGTAGTCTGTATTTATATCTTTTCTCATTCTCCACACTACATGTTTCTGATGTTAGAACCCAGTTCTCTTTATTTCCTCGTAAAATCACAAATAACATACGTCTCCACATCCGGGAAAAATTGAGTGGTCAATGAAGGCCATATGGAATTGACGGTATTTAAGTAGTCATATAGTTGAATTGCGTTACTCTTCCATGTTCTATAGTCTTTAATGGGAAAGATTGATGTTAGTTCTAATGCCACTCACCACACGATGCCATTAAGCTGTCCACTTACTTTCTTGGGTCCCCAGATCGATGGCATTTTCATCCGCACCCTCTCCAGCTGGTTCTCCTGTGTTCGACACCTCTATTATCTCGGCCATTGTATCAATAGAGCCATTAATACAACCTACATCAAACGTTCAGCTCTTTAAGGCTTTCAACTATTAACTAGAAAAACGCGAAAAATCCAGTTTTTCAAGCTGTCATTTACTCGCGGTGAAATGTTTACAGATTCTTTATAACAAACAAAAAGATTTAAAATTCGTAACAAATTTATATCAGATTTAAACTAGATCGATCGACTGTCACTATATAATTATAGTGAAGGTCTCTCGGGGATTTAAGCAGACCATTCTTTGAATTGGTTGATCAAACCTTTAGTGGATTGATCATGAGTGGTGACTGGAGTTTTATCATCCAATTCTTTACCAATAACTTTGGCCAAAACTTTACCTAATTCAACACCCCATTGATCAAATGAGTTGATGTTCCAGATAGCACCTTCGGTGAAAGTTAAATGTTCGTAGTAAGCAATCAAAGAACCTAAAGTAGCTGGAGTGATTTTTTGAGCCAAGATAGAAGTGGTTGGTCTGTTACCTGAGAACACCTTGTGTGGAACTAAGCCACCAGTGGCACCTTCAGATTCAACTTGGGCTTCATCTTTACCAGTCAATAAAGCTTCAGCTTGGGCAAAGTAGTTTGAAGCCAACATACGTTGATGTAAGTTGTCTTGGATTGGGTTATGGGATTGAGCAGCCAAGATGAAATCTGATGGGATAACTTTGGTACCTTGGTGAACCAATTGGAAGAAGGAGTGTTGAGCATTGGTAGCTGGTTCACCGAATAAGATGGACCCGGTAGAATAGTTTGTGAAGGTGTTACCTCTAGTGACTGATTTACCATTTGATTCCATGGATAATTGTTGTAAATAAGCTGGGAATCTATGTAAATATTGATCGAATGGAGCAACCAAATGAGTTTGAGCATCAAAGAAGTTGTTATACCAGACACTTAATAACCCACCAATGATTGGAATGTTTTGTTCCAATGGAGTTTCAGTGAAATGTTTATCAACGGCTTCAGCACCTTTTAAGAAATTTTCGAAATTTTCATAACCAATGTATAAGGCAACAGAAGTACCAATAGCTGACCAAACAGAATAACGACCACCAACCCAACTTTCGAAACCAAACATATTTTTGGTATCAATACCAAATTTGGCAACTTCTTCAGCATTAGTTGATAAGGCAACGAAATGTTTAGCAATATGAGCAGTATCTTTAGCTTGTTCCAAGAACCAAGTTTTAGCAGAGTTTGCATTGGTGATGGTTTCAGCAGTGGTGAAAGTTTTCGATGCAATCAAGAATAAAGTAGTTTCTGGATTAACTCTTTTCAAAGTTTCAGCAATATGAGTACCATCAATGTTTGAAACGAAATAAGCATTCAAATCTGGAGAGGAATAATGTTTCAAAGCCTCGGTGACCATGACTGGACCCAAATCAGAACCACCAATACCAATGTTGACGATATCAGTGATTTTTTTACCGGTATAACCTTTCCATTCACCGGAACGAACTTGATTAGAGAATTCTTTAATGTGTTGTAAAACGGCATCAACTTCTGGAGCAACGTTTTCACCATCAACGTACATTGGTTTGTTTGATCTGTTTCTTAAAGCCATGTGATAAACAGCACGGTCTTCGGTGAAGTTGATGTGTTCACCTTTAAACATATCATCTCTTAATTTTTCAACACCGGCTTCTTTAGCCAATTCAACCAATTTGTTGAAGATTTCATCGTTAAAGATGTTCTTGGAGAAATCAAACAAGATTTTGGACCCATCGAAATTGGTGAATTCTTGAGAATATTTTTCAAATCTTTTAGGATCATTGGCAAATTGATCAACAATTTTCAAATCTTTACCTTCATTGTTGAAAAGAGCTTGTAATTCCTTATAAGCCTTCAATTCTGAGGTCAATTTAAAATCGCTGAAAGTGTTTGTGGAAGCCATTGTGTATATGTGTGTTCTGATACTGTTGGAGCACTTGTAACTTGTTAATTGAGTCTGGTTCAACAACAATTGAGTAGAAACAAGAGTAATGGTAAAGGAGAGAGTTTGAGCAAAAGTGGTAAAGAAGGATCATCTGGTGCCGGTGCTGACTCAGCAGGGAATCACCAGACGGAAGACACCTGGGCGGACAGGCTGGGCAGGTTAGGCAGACCAGGCTAGGCTGGGCTAGGCAGAGCCGGCTAGGGCTAGGCAGAGCTGGGTGGTCTTCTTGGTCTGCCTGGAGATTATCATCACCAGCATCACCAGCATCATCTCCAACTTCACCAGAGCCAACGAATGGTTGCATTTACCCTGCAGCTAAACAGTGTTGCAACAGCTAGAGCCAATTTAAGCGATGTAAAATCACACCTCTATAGGCTTACTACGTCAATAACAGTAACATACATATAAATCATAGTACTAAACCATGTATTAAAAACTAATCCAATGTGTAATGTTCTTACATTATGACGGCATCTTAACCTTGCCATATATCCCTCGTCAAATCGTCCATATTCTTCATGCTTTGCCCCACGCTATCTAATTTCTCATTCACTTTATCCACACTTTGTGCTATGCTATCGAAATATGTCTTATTGTATAGCTTATCTCTAATGCCCTGTATATCTGAAGAGTCCCAAATTTCCTTATGATCAATGTTCATATCGATCAAATTTTCAGAATCTTTTATCGTGGAGAGTAGTTGCACTTGTGCTAATTTCAACTCGTTCAATGCTTTACTATGTTGTGCATTGAAAAATGAATCGTTATCCATACTGGTTTGTTCACTCATGCGCTTGACATCGTCCAAAACATCTATCTGGGTCCATAACTTATCCTGGTAGTCGACATTTGGCCTTGCAGACGGCATCTTGTCATTCAGCTTGTTCAACTCAATATGGTGTGGTTCATCTCTTCTTTCTTGACCATCTCTATTGTTATTACTCAGGCTTCCTCTGTATAAGAAGCTGTCTTCATTGGTATTTGTAGTCACTGGGTCGTATGTGTTGGTTCTTGTGTTTGTATAGGAGCTATCAAACGTGTCAGCCGTGAATCTGGGACGTATCATGGACTCCTGGTCCAATTCTGGCTCGTCTTCTTCGCCATTATCAACAGATATTGTGGGTATCTCTCTCGTTTGGTTATTTCTCTCTGTGGGATTGAAAGGCTCATAAGTCACCACACTCTTCGCACTGGTCTTGCTGGCTCTTCTTCTCAGTCTCTCGTCGTTGTCCTGACTCATTATCAACTGCTCTCTCTATCTCTTTATCCTTCTTTATCCTTCTTTACTACTAAACAATTGTTGTTTGATGTTGATTTGATGTCAAAGTTTCGCGATGAGCTTTGTTTTGGTTTTCTTCCAAGTGTCAAGAACCATCAACAATAAAGACTCTTCGTAGATTTATAAAGGCTAGATCCCTCTGCTGCTGGTCTGTGATGATATGGGACTCCCCACTGTGCAAGTCACCGAAGAGCTAGGTGAACCCACCAGGAACGAGCGTCGCAGAAGCTCTTTTGCCGGGTCAAATGTCCAACCTTGGAGGAAACTTCTATACATCAAACAGCCATACCCAGATAATTACACAGACCCTTCGTTCCTTTCACAGTTGAAAAGAAACACCACGGTGCAGAAATACTCATATTGGGAACTCGTCAAGGATTTCTCCCTCATATCAATGCATCTAACATGTCTTGCCATTGTTCATATCGTGTTTTTTGGCATGTATAATTCACATTGGAATCCAATAATCCCAACATCAATAGGAACTTTCCTCTCCATCTTGGGATTCACAATTTTCAACAAGCTGGATCAGAGAAGCATGGAGCTGAACTATGTCAAGTCTTCAATTTTGATTACATTTTCCATCTTGACATTATCCCCAGTTTTGAAATCTTTAAGTGAATCTACATCTTCGGATTCTATTTGGACACTGTCTGTTTGGTTATGTATTGTTAATTTACTATTCACGGATTATCATTTTGATATCAATGAGAAATTCAAACCTGTTTTTTCAATGAATATCCTGATTGCTAATGCTATAGTTCTCGCTTCCAGATTGGAAAGTACAGGATCTGTATTTTGTTTCATATTATTTGCATTTGAAGTTCATGGTATGTTCCCCTTTTTCGATATTTGGTTAAGAAAGACATATCTCAAGGGACATTGGATTTTGTTGTTGATTTTAAGCTTGATTGTTTGCTGGTTTATCTTTAAAATGGGTGGGATTTTAACTCTCTTCGTTTGGTTATCATTGAATTGCTTTGTTGTCTTGGTATGTCCAATCTATTTCTTAGAATTACAAAAATATAAAAATGAACTACAAGGGCCTTGGGATCCAGCAAAACCCATAATTGAATCTAGTTAAAGAAAAAAAATTAATACACGTTACATTTAGTTTTCTTAAGAGAGAACATATCTCTGAGGAAATAAAAAAATTTACTAGGCATTAAAAGCACCAGCTGCAAGTACCAAATTACCTCTAGTGAAATGAACTTTATAAACAGGTGTTCTCTTTGTGAAAAATGAAGCCAGATGATCGGCACTTGGAATGATTTCTTTACGACGTCTAGCTTCTTCCATTTTCTCTTTATTGTTAACATTGATAGATGTTGTAGGATCATCAGTTTGTGAAGGAAATGGTTCTGGAATTGGACCCGCTTCATTCGTACCTCTTTTAATATCCCATACTCTTACAGAGTTATCAGCACCACCACTGATCAACACTGAACCTTCCTTGGAGAACGCTAAGGAATAAATAGAAGTTCTACCATGTCCTCTCATAGATTTCAATCTTCTACCAGACCCAATATCCCAAATGTTGATGATTGAATCTTCACCAGCACTTGCTAACCATCTACCATCTGGAGAAACAGCCATGGTGTTAACTGGACCGGTATGACCATTGAATATACGAACCGAGTTACCCTTTGCAATATCCCACATTCTACATGTTTTATCACTTGACCCAGTGAAAACATAAGTAGAATTTGGATGAAATTCCACAGTATCAACATCGTTCAAATGACCAGCAAAGATACGTAATGGATAGATATGGTCACAGCTCCATAATCTAGCAGTTTGATCATGAGATGCAGTAGCAAAATAATGACCCAATGGTGAAAATTTGACATCCCAAATTGGATGATTATGACCTTTATAACTAACCAATGGAGTGTACGTATCCAATGACCATAATCTTGTTGTTCTATCTTCAGATGCCGACAATAAGTAGCGATTATCTGGACTGAATGAAATACCATAGACAGCACCACTGTGTCCAATTAATTTCCTTGTATTTTCATCTGAATGATTATCGCTTTTCAAAACTGATTTGAGAGGAGATCCATCTAATGACCACAATTTGATATAACTATCTTGAAACCCACCAGCGACTAATGTGGAATCATCGTTGAATTCTAAAGTGGTCATATCGTTATTGGTATTATGGAAGGTGTACATACATACACTTGGCGCACTAGCTTGAATTGCTTCTAATTTGATCTTGTCTCTTGATTCTCTAACAGAGATAAGTTCCCTTCTCAAATCTAATGCAGTCTTTTGAGGAAGTGGTAAAGTCTCTCTTGGTGGTGAATCTTCAGATTCCTTCTTGATTTTTTGAAACTCTTCAACCAAAGTATCCTCTGTTTTCCCTTCCTTATCATCTCTTCTCTTCAATTCAACTTCAACTTCCTTAGTATATTCAGGATCCATTGGTAGTTGACCCAATTTAACAGGTTGACTATTGAACTTGTCCACTTCATCAGTTGCACCGACACCTTTAATACCATCATCTAATGAACCTTCCCCGATATCTGTGTCAACTCTTCCTGTGATAATCTTCGGTTGAACATATCTATTGATAAAATTGATTAAAATAGATCCTCCCAAAGCTTCATTTTCATGTAAAAAATACAACAACAAATTCAACGAAGTTCTTGACACATGAAGAACATAAGTATTCTCTTTGAAAGATTTAGCCAATTCATTTTCCTTCAAATGATCCGGAGCACCAATACCAGCTAATTTACTGATTTCAGTACCATGTAATATTTGATGGTCACCTGAGAATTTATCGAAAAATCTTCTGGCTTCTGTTTTAGCATTCTTTTCAATCAAATCCAAGAAACAATGAACAAAAATTGGATATAAAACTCTATAAAGTTCCGGTCTGTAAATATCAAGTGAGCTTTCAACCCAAGTTCTCAACATAGAGTAGCCACGCTCATGAATTTCAGGATCAAATTTTTCAATCGCAGATTGTGACCTATCCTGTATTTTCCCACTAGGCCCAGTTGTTGGTGCTATAGCATTATTACCTTGAATTTGTAATGGTGGGGTTGGGGTATGAGAGCTTTCAACACGTAAAATGGCTTCGGTCTTGTGGTAACCTTTCTTATTCAAGTATTCCAACACAATTCTATTAAGGTCAGCAGGTGAAAATTGAGGATTAGCCTTTCTCTGCTGTTGCTGTTGTGCTTGCTGTTGTGCCTGTTGTTGTTGTTGAGGTATATTCTGTTGTGCTCCTGTTGCCTGGCCTGGTGGCTGGTGAGGTTGAGGAATCCCTGGCCGTATGTTATTACTAGGTATCTGTGATTGATTATTAGCAGTACCTGCCTCTTGCTTGACTTGAGGATTTTGTGACATGATGAGTGTCAAATATATTTATCAATTAAATTGAATTTTGAAAGATCAAGATAGTACGTCAAACGTCTGTGGTAAAATCAACTGCAATTCACCGGGTATTTCAATGAAATCAAAGAACGCAAGCTCTCCCTTATCAGTATTATATTCACAGCTATGAGAACGCAGCAAAGACTATGTCTTTTACAAATCCTTGTTTAAATTTGGTGTTCAAGACAATGTACCAGAAAAACGTCAAGTTTATACTTCAACGATTTCCTCAATTTTCGAAACGCGCGGATTATGTCATCAGTTCCGGTCACGTGAAACGCTTTGTTTCCATGAATATTGACTTTGGAGAATACGAAAACTATACCAAAAAGGAGTGTTGAAATAACAAAAAATTATATCGATGAATCCATATGAGTATAGGGGCTACTAACTAGGCCAAAACGACAAAAAAATTCAAAAGTGCAAAAAAGGTCGTACCCGGATTCGAACCGGGGTTATCCGGATCAAAACCGAAGGTGATAACCACTACACTATACAACCCAATTTACATCGTTTTCAGTTGCTTGTCAGCTATATCGCTTTAGTGATTAGTCATGTGTTATGTAAGCAATTGATAAATCTAGTAGTCACTCAACCAGTTTGAATCTGACAATGTTCGGGCAAGCTTTAATTAGTATGTGAAAGTCCTTATATCAGCTCAGCTTATTCAAGCTGTGAAAATGAGAAATTACATGATTTTTTTGATTTTTTCTTAAATTTGAAATATTAAAGCAATTTACATTACATACTGAGCTATAATTTTTTCTTTATATTTTTAATTAATTTAACTGGATAATTTTAAATGTATGTTTTGCTTATGCTATATAACTGCTGTCTTTGTCCTTGCCCTTATTGCTTTTTTTTGGCGTTCCTGCTAGCTTCTGGAGTATCAGAGGGTCAAAATATCCTAATACTTGTCTCTGAGAGCCTCGTGAAACTTCTCTATTTGAGTAATTAAATATTATACACACTGCAGCACACTATAGAACTCCTGGATTAATACCACAAAATTAGAGATTTATTGGCTATGATTTCCCTGATATTTATTGGTCTGTATATTGAATTGGACACAATCAATGATCAGAGTTTGTTTACCGGTGATAATCTTATGTCCGATCAACTATGAATGAACAGTTGTATACGACATATTATACTGACTGTTACTTTCCTAATTGCGTGTAGCTGCCTGGAAGTGTAGAGCATCGGGTTACAGGAAATATGGATAATTCAGGCTCATAGATTGTTGTGTAAATTTTCGATGTGGGTTAAAATTAAGCATTCATGCACTTGGAACTGTCGACTACTCTGGAGATGATAACTATTTCAGCACTACAACTTGAAAATCAATTATATAATAGATTGTCTTATTCACCAAAATCATTGAACGATGAGCAATGGCGTATTAGCCCAATAATGGAATGTAATTCATACGGTACAGTCTTTTGCTTTATTCGTTCGATTTCTTACGAAACAGGATTCTTTTATGACACATTCAATTGAGTTTTTTTGATGTATATGGGAAAATAGGAATGGGATTTATTTTGAATTAATTGGAAAAGGATGGATGCTGTAGTTTGTTACCCAACATTAAATTGAAAGATATATTTGAGATTGATTTTTTGGAAATGAAGAGATTAAACAGATGAAACAAAATAAAACAAAATAAAACACACGTTAACACAGGACACAGAGAGTGGGATGAGGGAAGGACAAAAGTCATGAACACAAGAAAACACTAGACACACAATACCTTTCTTACTATTTTTTTTTCATATAATGTGTCTTTTGTTTTTGACCCGAAGTCTCTTGAAACCAAAAGCCGAAATAGAATCAACGACAATGACAACAGTCCAAATTCACCAATCTAATTAATTGACATACTGTAAAATTTGTTGGGTCAAGTTGTATAGTTCAACTTTCGAGTCATCATATTGGTCTTGACTGTTCATGAAGTTTTTGTTGTTTTGAGAAGCTGAAAAGTTTGCATCTGCTAGTTTCTTGATAGCATCAATCAGTTCAGAGTTGTTTTTGATCAATTCAATAATCTCATTATTCCCGCTCTCTAATAATTGTAAAATGGTCCAAAGGGCAATATGTTCGAATGTTGGATTTTCAGAATTTAAAAATCTAATCAAGAATCCCAAAATACCATTTTCTGGATTTTCCCAACTTGAAACGACTTGTCTATAATCATTAATTCTTGAGCATAGATTGGCTAAAGCAGCAGCAGCATTACCGCAAACTTCACCATTTTGTGAAAAAGTCAAAGGTATCAATACGTCAACCAAACCCAGATCTAACAATTTGATTTTCAAATCATCAGCCAGGGCCAAAATAGCAAAACAAGCAGAAATTTCACTTTGTACACTAACTGGCGTGTTCAAAACTAATTCTTTGCATTTCAAAACAGCATTGGCATCTAATAATGCTAATCTATTTCTTTCTGAACTTGCAGCCAAATTTCTCAAAGTTGAAACAGCATGGCATTGAATTTCCTCAGAATCATTATAATCCAATAGTGCAACTAGTGGTTTTAAGAATCCAGCATCTATGATTAAACCTTCATTTAATGGATGAATTGAAATATTTCTAATACATGCAACCGCAGCAAGAACTAAAGGTTGATGGGAAGATTGTAATAATGTGACAAGATGAGGTAAACCACCAGCTCTAACAATCTCTAATTGATAACCTGCATCAGATGCCAAATTTCTTAAAGCCAAAGTTGCTTGACATTGAACTCTTGGACTTGGAGAGTCCATTAGTTGTACCAATTGTGTTACCAATCTTGGTTCAGTTTGTGATAATTTTTTTCTATTTGATTCATCAACTGCAATATTTGATAAGGCAGTGGTACAATAATATTGAACATCAGCATCTTGAGATAATAACAAAGAAACCAACACAGGAACAGCACCTGCATTGACCAATTCTTGTCTGTTTTCATTTGAATGAGTCATGTTCAACAATGCACCAGTTGCATTTCGTTGAACTCTCAAATCTTTAGATTTAGCTAATTTGGTTAGAGGTACCAAGGCACCAGATCTTGCAATTTTAGCTTTGTTATCATCCTGTGTGGCCAAATTTGTTATACAACCAACAGCATTGCATTGTACTTCGATATTACTGCTGAGCATTTGACGAATTAAAGGTTCTAATCCACCCATGTCAACAATCAATATTTTGTTATCATTGTTGACTGCCAAATTGCCCAAAGCAGCACACGCAGCTCTTTGAACTTCTGGATCTGAACTTTGTAATAAAATCAATATAGGTTCCAACACTTCCCTGTCAACAGCTCTAACATCTTTTTCTGTTATTTCTGCAAAAGCTAAAGCCGCACTTCTTTGCAAATCTATATTATCAGAGTAAACTAAAGTGCTTAAAGCCCTCAATGGGCCATGACTGAAGAAGTCAACATCTTGTCTCTATATTCAATTGAGTTAGTAAACGTTCTTAAAGTCTGTCATTCTGCAGTCCTCATTTGAGCTAAAGTAATTGTTGCATTTCTTTCCATACTTGCTCCAAAGTTGGTCATCACCTCCGAGCGATACCCCCTTGAGAACAAATCTTCAGGTTTGCAGAAAACAACAAAAGGATTATGAATGACCCGAAAAATTGAATCAACATACGTTTTCAAGGTATTCTAGTAGAGCAGCAATAGCTTCACGTTCGTTCTCAGCTAATAACGGCTGGTAAGCGTCACTATTGTCACGACCTTCAAATTTCGTTAGTAAAACCCCAAAAAAAAAGAGGGTTGAAAGATATAAACATACCTGAAAGGCAACTGCAACAAATTCCCATTTTCAATTGAATATAGGTGTATTGTATCTGTGGTAGTATTAAGTATGATCGTTAACTTATTATAGCTCACTTTATGGGTCTGAATATATGGGGAGTTTTGAATAAAGAGGAACGTCGTATAAATAAGTTCTTATCAGGAATGCTTAGAATAAAGTGAATGGACTAGTTGTGAGTCTGGGAGAGTCTGTATTCCAGCCAGTTGCACTATTTGCCTTATTCCTGTCTATGGTAGCTTGTCTTTTTGTGCTATTTGTTCGGTGGTTTCTATCACTTCTTAGAAAGGACAACACCAAAATGCTAACGCGGTAAAGGGTATCTCTATGTGCCAAAGACCAGCCAATGTGGGAGTCTTCTTGGGGAAAGCTGTGCGTGAGTGGTGGGAGCTTCGTTGAGAGATTGTAAAGCACTGGTGCTATGTCTTTGTAGTGGGCTGCTGATGATGGACAGCGCTTTTGCTCGGTGTGAGTGGCGTTCTTGGTGGTATTTACCTCTGGAGCGTCTGAGCTGGTTGCAAAGTGGAAGGGCGTTCTTTCTTTCAATTTGCAAACTGCAAAGCAAAAAAAAACGCATTCGCGAAAGTCCCCCGAAAGGGAAGCGGACGTGGCGCGTACCGGAGGTATAAGCTCTGGGAATTCTAGTTTCCAACTACAAAGCGAAAGGTTCGTGTGTAGTTCATTTATTTCATTCAGTTGGTGTATAGTACATTAGCATACGAAGAGAAGTACAGAAACAGGGGGTTCATTTGTCCTTGATGTCAAGGGAAACGGACCACTGACCACTGAACCAGTTACGGTCGAACTTTCTCAATGAACCTTTCTTGAATAAGTTGGATGGTAGCCCAATATCAATCAAGTAATGCGTCCAGTCACCCTTCTCGACAGCTCCATTGGAATACGCATGTAAGATCCCGTTCACAGGGAGACCCAAACTGACAACCCATTTGGCATTGATGCTTTCAACATCACCTATAAGTCCAGATCCAGAGTCTATGCCTGATGGAATATCTAAGGATAACGTACTGATATCTTGCTGCGAAACCCAGCGTATCAACTGTGTAGCAGATTGTAGTTCTTCTCCCCACAAATCGGATAAGTTGGTATCGAATCCTTGTAATGCATCAATGACTAGTTCGATTGGACTATCAATATCCGATATTATACTTTTCAAACTTGATAACGATGAGGCACATTTACCTCCTGCTAATTGGTATAGTTCCAACTGTGCCTTTACATTTTCGTCAAACTCATCTGGTGCATTGAAATCGTTCAAAGTGAATGCAATAACTCTAATACCATGGTTTGTTAATTGACGACCAGCTGCTAATGCTCTAGCACCAGATCTATTGTTCCCCGCTAGAATCAACACCAGCGGCGGTAGGTTATGATTCTTATTGGAAATTCTTGAAGAGCCTCCAAGAATTTTCAAAACTAGACCCGAGATACCTCTACTGGCATTTTCAGCTAGTAATTGTGGTGTGATCTTGAATGAATCTGCGGCAAGTCTTTCTATATCCAATAATTGAATAGGAGAGGCTAATGGTAACACTTCACCAGCTGATGAAACGAGATTGAGTCCTCTGAATTCTAATGAAGGAGACCTGTTGAATCTTGGCTTGATGGTCGATGTTCTGGATTCTTTAAACAAGTCTGCTAGTTTATTTGCAGTGTCGTCACTGACTCTGAATTTTGTAGCTTTAGTAGAAGTGGAAGCGGTGACAGCTGGAGGAGCACCAGTTTCATTGTGATCCCAATTATCAACTTTATTACCCAGAACGTTTTCATCGTGGTCATACTTGGTCTTCACAGGCGATTTCAGTCTATTGTGACCGGCCAATCTCTGTGAAGGATCAATTCTGTCACTTGATACAAATTCCTGCAAGGCAGCGTGCTTATCAAAGTCTCTTGTACTTCCGCCAAAATCAAAATCTTGCGATTTGATCTGTGCCATATTTTCGTCCCATGTAGAATCTTGATCATTACCATAAGAGGTGTTGACGTTTCTCTTGAGCAACTTCTTCTTTTGGCCACGAGATTGTTGGTCATTGTTATCTCTAGAAGGCGTACTGCTTCTGTAGAACAAGATCGAGTCATCTTGCAAGCCTGGGTCCTGATGCGGTGTTAGCTGAGTGGATGAATCATTACCATTATTTCTTGATTTGTCCTTGTTGCCATCTTTGTTCTTCTTCTTCTGCTTCTTTTGTAGGTCCTTTGGTAGATCAATCACTTTCAGATCACTGATATCAGGGCCCGAGAAAGAGTAGCTAGCAGCTTTCGAGCCATCCGGAAATTCAGCTATTTTTGTCTGTTAGTTACATGCCGCTGAATTGAGACTATGTCTTTGTGTCTTTCACTCACCATTATCCAACGTAATAACCTTGTCGGCAACCTGGGCCACGTAGCCCTTCACCACAGTCTTGTTGTTCAAGTACAACTCCACTCTGAAGCCTTCAACCGGTGTCATCTTGAGCCGCTATTTACCAGACAATTCCTTTGAGATATGACTCTGAATCCAGCAAATCTCGTTGATTCTGGAGCATTTTGACGCTCTAAATTTTAACGAAAACCACTTGAAGCGCCGTCGCGAATGCAATCTGTACTTCATATTAGCATCAATTTCCAGCTAATGAGAAGTAATTGTAAGCTTCAAGCACTAGTTAATATTTTGATTTGTGAGACAGATCGTAGAAGCTAGACTCGAAGAAGCACAAATATGTTTTAGCCAGCCACTTAGAAGAGGGAAATCACTAGCAAAAAGTTTCTGTATTATAAGACTGCTTACCTAATAGATATGTTTACCCTGCGATTGGCTTTTCAGCTGGAGCGCTCTGCCAACTTGGAAGCATCTTTGACTATGTAAACAGCTTCAAAACGACAAGAAACACGGTGAGAGATTTCTAGTTGGAGCTGATTTCACATTGGTGCACAATGAGTACGGAGTATAGAGCACTGGGAGACCTTAAAGCTATCAAGCTGCCTTCAGATACGGCTGTTGTGGAGGTGAAATCCGAAGATGACCCAGTTATTGATCCATCCTTTTTGAATGATAATCCAGAATGGAAATCTGCAAGAGAAGAAGTGGTAAGTGTTCAATGACATTGGTAAAATTGAAATCAAATATGAGTATCAATACTAACTTGGCTTTTCTAGGATGCAAATGTCAACGACTTGACGAAATGGAATGCTCTTGTGGTGCTAACTGAACAATTACTGGTGAAATACCCATCTCCAACAGCCATTGTCAAAGAAACTATAAAGAGGACATTTGATGAGCTATTGTCGAGGTTCCCATTATTTTTCGGTTACTGGAAGAAATACGTATCCTTGGTGTACCAAATATATGGGATTGATGAATCTGTCCACGTTCTTTCCAGATCTTTAGATGCCTTTCCACAGTCTTTGGAACTTTGGATGGATTACATGACTATCCTGGGTTCAAATTTCAACGATCAAAAGACTAGAATACGTGATAATTTTGAAATCGGTTTGAAGCTTGTTGGAAACCAATTTCTTTCACATCCATTATGGGACAAATATTTAGAGTTTGAACAAAATGAAAAAAGCATCACTGGTGTATTGCAAATATTGTTAAAAGTTATTAGAATCCCTCTGCATCAATACTCCAAGTACTATCAGCTTTTTTTAACGACTAAGCAATCTGTTGCTATAGATGAAATTATCAAATTGGAAGAAAACTTGGTGATACCCGAAGGCTCAACACCAGAAGAGAAAAGCAAATTGGTGGATGATTATTTCAACCAAGTTTTCCTAACTACACAAAGCTATGTTGCTGATATTTGGGCTTTTGAATCTCAAATAAAGCAATCTTATTTTACACTGGCCCCAGTTCCGGAAGCTGAGTTTGTCAATTGGAACAGTTACTTGGATTACCAAATTCAAAGATATTCTACAAGCCCAACATTATACAACAAATCACAAACCATATCCACTTTCGAGAGATCAATTATTCCGACAGCCCTGTATCCCAAATTCTGGTACAAATATCTTGATTGGTACCTAGACAACTTTCCGGGAGATTTTAGTACGTTGAATCAAATATATTTGAGAGCTGTCAATTTGTTCTTGCCGGTTAAACACATCGAGATAAGACTCAACTATGCCCTATTCTTACAGCTACATCTCGATAAGACAAATCATGAAGATGTCAATAAAATTCATGATGTCTATTTATCCATAATAAACTATTTCCCAAATGATAACAGACCAATATTGAAATACATACGATTCATTTCAAGCCTGACTAGTGATTCAAAGAAAACTTGTGTGGATCTTGAAAAAATCTTATCACTTTATTTCGGTAAGAGTAAAACTATCACAGAAGAGGATGCAAAAGATCAAGTACCTCAATATATTAGACGTCTTGTTAAATTGTTGAATTCTAGCACAATTGCAATCATAGTTGTTGAGTTAGTGAAGATTAATTGGCTTTTCAGTAAAAATCATTTGAATGTTAAAAAAATCTTGAACTACTATTCCAAATTCGATGAATTTACAGGTTCAGTTCCATTTTGGGCCATCAGTTATAGATACTATAAGCATCATGGAGACTTCAAAGCCTTGACTAAAGTTACAGATTTCATTAAAAATCAATCATCATTACCATTAGCTTCCATCAACATCATTTTGGAGGACTATGCGGAATTTTTAGCAACAAATATATTAGAATCCACTTCAATTTTCGACTTGACAAATTATTCAAAAATCATAAATTTGGAATATGAAAGATCAAGCCTTTTGGCATTTAGAGCTAAGGATGACGTTCAATTACGCAAAAGACAAAAGAAGCAGAGTGGCCATCCTGGAGTTTTCATCGATAAGCCGGAAATTACAAATACAATCATAGAACAACTGGCTCCAAGATACAGAGCACCTAATTTACCAACTTTCAAAAACGCTGAAAAGGCAAGCTTACCTATTGAGTACACTCCTGATGAATGATACACTGAATTCGCATGACAATAGATAGACTGATCGACATTTCCGTAGAGCTCCTTGTATACCATAGAAGTACACAGTTTATCCATCTTCAACTGGTTCTGAGGTAGTCTATTGTCTTGTGCCTCAAACCGATGAGCTCCCAATAAAAAATTGGGAAGATCTGATTACCGGAAAAATAAAAAAAATTTATCTGTAGAGAAAAAAAAACAAATAGAGACCTGTGACATAAAAGTTATACTTTAATCAACTTCTTCTTGAACTTTCATACATTTGCTCGTGTTGTCTAGTTGATGAGGTTGTGTCTTATTCCAAGAAACACCTATACATTCAAGAGACTACTCGGATTACCAATCACTTCAAAAAGACTTATCGGAATGATGGTTGAACCTTCAAAGAGAGAACTATCTCCAGTTGGATCTCCGAATCCTCTCCACACGGTTGAGCCTGTTGTCAAGAAACCAACCATAGAAAAACCAGAAACTGTTGAGGAACAAGCTGAGCCAAAGAAGCAGTTCAATAAAAAGTTTGAAAAGCAAAAAAAGAAGAGAAAATATAAACAAAAACCTATTGATGAAACTGCCCCATTAGGGATCTTACAATTTGAGATCAAACATATATTAGAAACCAACAACTTAACAGCTGAGGAAATAGTTAACGACGTGAATGCCTTACTAAATGACCCAGATCTCTCAGGAACATATCATAGAACTGTTCAAAATGTTCCAGTCTTGAAACTATCTTCAAACGGGGATGGTCTTGCATTAATACCACATCCAATAGTGCCAAATCATAAACAAATTGTCATTATACCATTTGCCATTCCTGGTGATATTGTTGATGTCAGAGTTTTCAAAACCCATCCAAACTATGTTGAATCTGATTTGTTAAAAGTTGTCACTCCTTCATATGAAAGAGATGATTCCTTGATCAAGTGTAAATATTTTGGTAACTGTTCTGGATGTCAATATCAAGAATTACCTTATCAAACACAATTAGAATATAAAAGACGTACAGTGCGTAATGCATATGAATATCTTGCTCAAGAATTGATGTCACAGGGGAAAGTTCCAGAGATTAGTGAAACAGTCGGAAGTCCATTGATGTATGGTTATAGAACAAAATTGACTCCACATTTTGATGTTCCAAGAAAGGGGAAATTAGAAGAAAGACCACCAATTGGATTTGGTAGTAAAGGTAAGCCGGAATGGAGAGAAACTGCTGGTGGGGATAAAAGTACTTTGGATATTGAAGAATGTATCATTGGTACCAAGATTATAAACATTGGGATGAAAAATGAACGTTTAAAATTTGATAAAGAATTTGGAACTTATAAAAAAGGTGCCACGGTATTGTTGAGAGAACATACCAGAGTTGCTCCAAACAAAATCACTGCTGAATCTATTGAATTCCAAAATGAACATGATGGTTCAAGAGATGAAGTATCAAATGAAGTTAGTGTACAGATTGAAGGTGATGAAGAAAAAGAAGAAACTTTGGTCAAATCTTGTGTTACTAAACCAAGACAAATCGTTACAGAATATATAAATGGGTTTACATTTGAATTTAGTGCAGGAGAATTTTTCCAAAACAATAATTCAATCCTACCTAAAGTTACTGAATTTGTTTGTTCAAATTTACAAATCCCAAGACCAGAAGGGACCCCATTATATTTAGTTGATGCTTATTGTGGGTCCGGATTATTCAGTATCACGGCTTCCAAAGGTGTTGATCGTGTTGTTGGTGTTGATGTGAGTGCTGATAGTGTTAAATTTGCTCAAAAGAATGCAGAACGAAATGGAGTTAGAAATGCAGAATTCATCGATGGGAAAGCTGAAAAAATCTTTGCCAAGATTGATACACCATGTGATTTAACTTCTGTTATTATTGATCCAAGTAGAAAAGGTTGTGATGAGGTGTTTTTGAATCAATTGAGTGATTACAAACCTGCAAGAGTTGTTTACGTTAGTTGTAATGTTCATTCGCAAGCCAGAGATATCCAATGGTTTTTGAACAAGACTACAAACGGTCCAGCTTATAAGATTGAAAGCATAAGAGGATTTGATTTCTTCCCACAAACTCATCATGTTGAGAGTGTTGCTGTTTTGAGCAGAGTTTGAAATCGTAAATTGCATATTTATTTTGTACACTATAAAAGCATTATGGCTCAGTATTTAGAGGGCATATAAAAATTCATGAGTTATTAGATTATACATCAACTTTGTAGATCATGGCATCTTGACATCAATAACGACAAGATGCGCGTATCAATGTATTTCGAAGGAGTCTTTTATTGAAATTCTTGAAACTTCTCTGTGCTCATCTGGAACAGATGGACGGCTTTGTAAATATCAAAGGCTGTACTTATTATGCTTCGAATATAACGGATTCTTCACTATTGTTGTGACTTTTTGTGTCAAAGAGATCCGAGCCTATTTATTTCACGTGATATCAGGTCTCGAGTTCCGGAAATAGCATCGCTTTTCATCAGGGCTCCAGATTCTCTTCAAGATATTTCACCACGTGACTAAGGAGAGGGCACAACAAATCTGATAAATTTTTTGGAAAGGGCCGCGTAACCACCAAACAAAATTTTCATCGAAAAAGTAAATGTTGAAATTTTAATGGACTGTTATCAAGCTTCTCATAATACAATATTAGACCGTTTAATAGCATCATACAAATTAAGTCAAAATGGAAAACGATAAAGGTCAACTTGTAAGTGGAGGACTGGAACACACAGAGAACAAGAGATGGAGCCCAATCAACAAGGAGTGTCAGAAATGGAGAGTATCAGAGAGGTGTCCAATATTGAATCAATGATGAATGATGAGTTAAATGTTGAAGGATGAACCCAAAAGCTCAAGGAATTGGAAAGAAAGAGAACAAAAACAAGAATTCGACACAGACAAATACGTAACATGATTGTGATATGAGATGGAACAAGATGGGAGAAGACCCTAGGGGTGAAATATGTGATTTTAGATGCTCCTTTTGAGATTGGCTCCACCAAAAGTTCTCTTACCCATATGCTGAATTTTTTTACTAACAAGTATTAGGTCGAATTATACGTTCCACGTAAATGTTCAGCCACCAACAGAATCATCAAGGCTAAAGACCATGCTTCTGTCCAAATCAACATTGTCAATGTTGACGAAGAAGGTCGTGCTATTCCAAACAAATTCACCACTTACGCTTTAAGTGGTTACGTTAGATCCCGTGGTGAAGGTGATGATTCATTAAACAGATTGGCTCAAAACGATGGTTTATTGAAGAACGTTTGGTCTTACTCCCGTTAAGAAAAAAAGCTTTTAATTTTATTACAACTTTATATTAATCAGAATTACATATGGTGTTTTTTCCTTAATTTAATTTAAAAACTTTTGTTCTGGGGGTGCGGTGCTGAATTCGAAAATCTACAAAAATAACAAAAAAATAAAATCACATTATAATGTTCATGTCGTATAGTTGGATTTGAATATTTGAAAATCTGTAAACTAATTGTCTTGTAGAGAAACTTTGTAGCTATATAATAAGAACCGGAATTGGGGACAAGCTAAAAGCTCGCCAAAACGAATTCCGGGAGGAGAAGATCTGGAGAGCAGACAGCGAGAACGAAGGTTGTATAAGCTTGGAGACTGGTTGAGCTCTGTAAGGTGTCAGAGGTAATGGGCTAGATGTACTGACCCACGCTCATCTCCTCGGGGGTTCCGTTCTTTTGAAGTGTTTTAATGGGTGTTCCCACACTTGTTGCAAGAATCGTCCTTTTCGCTAATAATAAACATCTGCTGCAACAAACAAAGTGGAAATTATCAACACCTTTTGTAACCCCTTGAACACTTACCCATCGTCTCTACTTCCACTCCAAAGACAGTCCCAGTAGCCCACCGTACAACTACACCAGCTTACCACCACTCACTCGCTCTCACCATCAAGGAATCCATTCTTTCAGTCCTCAATCCTTTGAATCCATTCTCTATAGACCCAACAGAAGTGAATATCCCCAAACAAGGAAACTTTAGCCCCAATTCTCACAATCAGTTCCCACTTCGTCCCAGAATTCTCTCCTTGAACACAGAGGTCACTATCATCAACACTTTAATTCTTAGAGAGCAGCATCACCTTAACCTCTAGGACTCAACTCTTTCATACATTGAACATAGATAACTCTCACACCTGCTGGAGCTCGGGGAAGTTGCATAACCACTAATAATCCCATTCAAGTCCCACCAACTCAAGAAACATGGTGAATGCTATAGTGACGTTACTATTCACCTCCTCCTACTTAGCAGGCGCCTTGGTTCTTGGTAACACGGTTAGACAGCTAGGTCTACCCTCAGATACTAAACTGGTTGTCCTTTTGGCTGCATCCTTGACAGATTATGAGTATGATCAGCTATCCGTAAGTATTGGGAACCTTTGGACTTCTCCACAACAGAAAAGAGAACTATTCATTACAAGTTAAAAGCAATTACTAACTTGTTCATTCCATAGGATGTTTATGATGAAATACTCGAGACTGACCTGATTTACGCCAGGGCAAGTCCCGAATTAACCCTTTTGAATCGTCCCGAATTATCACCAACTTTCTCCAAAATCAACATTTTCAAACTAACTCAATTTGATCAAGTCTTATACCTGGACTCAGATACTTTACCCATCCAAGACTTGACTCATTTATTTGACCAGTATGGTGCAACTTTACAAGAAGATGAAATCATCGCTGCTCCAGATTCCGGATGGCCAGATATCTTTAACTCTGGATTGTTTTTGATCAAACCCTCTATAACAACTTATCAAAACTTGCTTTTGAAGATTCACAATACCGTTAAGGCTCCGTCTTTTGATGGTGCTGATCAAGGGTTACTGAACGAGTATTTCACTGTTGATGAAACAGAACCTAATAAAACAAGAACTTGGACCAAATTGCCATTCATTTATAATGTTACCCCTTCAGGTCAGTACCAATACCAACCTGCTTATCAATTTTTCCAAGATAAAATCAAACTGGTTCATTTTATCGGTTCCATCAAACCATGGGACTCTGATAGAAGTGGAGAAAAGTATCGTTGGTGGAAAAAGTTTCATGAATTTTATGGATATGGTTCGGTTAAAGAGCTTGTTCATGGGATCAAACCAAAGTTTTACTCACCACCATCTGTTGAGAATGTGGAACCTGAACATGAATCGCAAGATCAACCTGTCTATAGCGAGGACAAACACGAGGAACATCATTATGTCGAAGAAACTCATCACGTTGAAGAAGTGAACAATAACTGGACTCAATTCGAAGAAGCAAATCAGGTGCTGAACAATCCTCAGTCTTTTGAAATTTTCCATACGGTGCAACCAGATCATGATCAATGGGACCCTGCAAGAGATGAGCCTCCACAGGATGGGAAACCACAGGCTGCTGAATTCCCAGACTTGGGACATTACTACAACCAATGGGATATAAATACTGAGGAGAATCGTGATCAACAAGAGTACAGTCATGAGGAGCATCAACAAGACCAACATGAAGAGCACCACGAGGAACACAAGGAACACCACTACGAGGAGCCGCAACATGAGCCGCAACATGAGCAACAACATGATGAGCCGCAACACGAGCAACCACATGACGATTATCGTGAACATTATGAGGAGAGTGCACCTACATTTGATGAACACCCAGCTCCAGAAGAAGAATGGAAACCACCACCAATATTCCCATGGGAATTCCAACCCGAACAACCAATACCTGAACGTGTCTTTGTTGTTTCTGATGAGTTTCATTTCGATGATCCTTTCAACTTGCCAGTTTTCCAAAGGATTAAAAAACATCACGAAAAAGCTGCACAAGATGCCCAAGAACGTGCTTCACAGTTAGCTGCTAAAGAAGAGGAGGATGCAAAAGAGTCTGCTAGACGGAAAAGTGAAGTTGAAAAAATCAGCCAAGACGTTGAAGTTGGTGTTGTTAACTCAAATGCTCAATCAACTATCCAGGAAGATAAAACCTCATTAGTTGATCTTGAAGAAGATACTGGGAACCCACCAGTCATAGTCCCCGAAGAAGAAGATCTTATTGAAGAACCTCAAATCCCTTTGAATGTCGAGCATGTCGAACCAGCTGGACTGGAAGAGGTTGCTGAAGATGAAGAATTGGAAGAAGAGGAAGATACTACACTTCAAGAAACTTTGCAACAAGACGTTGACAAGATGACCAACTCATTAGGTAAGACGGTCATTTAAAACCAAGATTTCATATACACACACACCAGTACTATGTACTTTGTATTATTATCTCAAATCATTATTCATTTCTGATCCTTTGCTTTTCAACAAATCATGTTCATAATCAGAATATTGGAAACTCACAGACATACTTAATGATTTACTTTTTGCTATTTACTCCCTCATACAGAATGCTTCAATTGCTATTAATCCATACACATAATATATAAACCACTGATAATATTTAATATCATAATAAACGGCTAATAAGAAAGAAAGTAGGAACCTTGTGGTTATTATTCGTTTAGTCTGCCATCAGATATCGGGTATGGTCATCACTCAATTCAACAATACACAGACAAATCTCTTTCAACTGAGTCTTTGAACCCTGGAAAAACTCTCCCATATATCTCATAAACGTTCCATAGTATAATACACATATAGACCATTGTTCCCAATACCACAATTCCTCTCTATTGTACAATAAAGAGCTCAGTGGTTACAAGCCCTGGTCTATACACAGTTATTAAATTCTGATGACATAATCACCGCGCACAATTTTTTTTTCGTTGAAAATTTTTTTTGTTCTTTAAAAAAAATGGATCAAGTTTCCTTCCAATTAATGAACTCTTTGTTTCCAGAAATCATCAATTCATTATCACAATGGCTTCTGACGGTATCACTGAAATCGATTCAAACTTGATTGAATCCAACTACGACAACGTCGTCTATTCTTTCGATGACTTAAACTTGAAGAAAGATATCTTGAGAGGTAGGTTTTTCGCCCACTGAATGGTTTGTGCTGTGTCTTTTTTTTCATTGGTAAAGTGAGGACATTTCTTCTTTACAAGAGTGGATATAGATTAAGGGGAATTTTGATAAAATGATTTATCAATTTAAATTATGATAGGAAGAGTTTGAAAGATCTTTAATCATTGATCGTTGAAACCAGTTTAAATATTTTTATGATGTTCAAGTTTCCCCTTTTTCAATGGTGTTGGATAGCTCCTTCCATGAAAAGTCCCTCTAAAAATTGCCTCGAAAGGAGACATTAAAACGAACGGTTATAATTCACTTTGAATGACCCGAATACTAACAAAGATTAGGTATCTACGCTTATGGTTACGAAAACCCATCTTCAATTCAACAACGTGCCATCTTACCAATCACCGAAGCTCGTGATGTCTTGGCTCAAGCTCAATCTGGTACTGGTAAAACTGCTACTTTCACCATTTCTGCTTTACAAAGAATTGATGAAACTGAAAAATCCACTCAAGCTTTGATCTTGGCTCCAACTCGTGAATTGGCTTTACAAATCCAAAAAGTTGTCTTGGCCATTGGTTTACACTTGAACATCACTGTTCATGCTTCTATTGGTGGTACTTCAACCAAAGATGATATCGATGCTTTAAGAGCTGGTGCTCAAATCGTTGTCGGTACTCCAGGTCGTGTTTTCGATATGATTGACCGTCGTTTCTTCAAGACCGATAAAATTAAAATGTTCATCTTGGATGAAGCCGATGAAATGTTATCGTCAGGTTTCAAGGAACAAATTTACAACATTTTCCGTTTATTACCAGAAACTACCCAAGTTGTCTTATTATCTGCTACTATGCCACAAGATGTTTTGGAAGTCACCACTAAATTCATGAGAAACCCAGTTAGAATCTTGGTTAAAAAAGATGAATTGACTTTAGAAGGTATTAAACAATTTTTCATTAACTTGGAAGAAGAAGACTTCAAAATGGATTGTTTGTTTGATTTATACGATTCCATCTCTGTTACTCAAGCTGTTATCTTCTGTAACACTAGAAGAAAAGTTGAATTCTTGACTGAAAAATTAACTGAAAACAAATTCACCGTTTCTGCTATTCATTCCGAATTATCACAACAAGAAAGAGATACCATCATGAATGAATTCAGAACTGGTTCTTCAAGAATCTTGATCTCCACCGATTTGTTGGCTCGTGGTATTGATGTTCAACAAGTTTCCTTGGTTATCAACTATGACTTACCATCAAACAAAGAAAACTATATCCATCGTATTGGTAGAGGTGGTCGTTTCGGTCGTAAGGGTGTTGCTATCAATTTCGTTACTAACAAAGATGTTGGTATGATGAGAGAAATTGAAAAGTTCTACTCTACTCAAATTGAAGAATTACCAGAAAACGTTGCTGAGATCTTCCAATAGATTTAAAAGTATCTATTTTTCGGTGTGCATGATGATATTATATTAGGTTGTGTTCATGGGGGCGGTTATTAATTATAATAATAATATGTTTTGTTTTTAGAACTCTCCTTTCACTCTAATATTGTATCAAAAAAGCTGATTTTTTTTTATCCAAAGAAGATATTCCAACTCTTCCCAATTAAGAAGGTACTTATACTTTCTTCCAATTCATTTCATATTTTTTTATGTTTGTTTCAATGTTTTTTTAAAGTCGATCTTATAAAATACAATTAAAAAAAAAGTACTTACTGTAGTGATATATTCAAATTCTTAGCAAATGAAGAGTTTACATTCTGTATGGTATAATAAGCCTTATATATCTAATCCTCCAATTTTTCTAATTTCCCTTGGTTTTTACTCTCACCATCAACACCAATCAAAACAATCTTATCAATCAATGTATGTTTTTCGTCATCTCCACTTTCGAAAAACAAATCAACACTTGAAACTTTTTGAAATCTAACAAATTTCACTTTAATTTCATACCAACCGTTATTATCCCAAGAAGAATCTAAAAATCCCTCTTCATGTTGTGTAACTGTTCCATCTGTATCTTCAAATCCTAAAATACTAGTTCTATTAGTCCAGATTTTCAACTTGGTTGGTTTTTGCACTTCATCAACTTCAACTTCCCCATCAGTTGCTGGAACTTTAGATTTTATTAATATTGAATAAACTTTAGCAATATTTGTTAAAGGGATATGTAGTAGTAATTGTTCATCAGCATCAGAAATGATGGCAGTTCCACCACCATTAGCATTCTCTGGTTTGGATCTGATGGCATTCTTGATATCTCCACCTTCTCTATATGGAATTGTGTTTAGTGACTCAAATTGACCGAAAAATACAGAATCATTCAACACTTGATAACCTTTAGGAACATATTTAGCGATTGATGGATCAACAATTGTTTGTTCATTTGAGTCTCCAGAACCACCAGAACCACCAGCACCACCACGACGCGTACCGTTTGGTGAAAGCTCGCTCAATTTCTTGGTGTGCTCACTTATAGCTGCGATATTAGCACCTTGAACTCTATTTAGTTCTTTCCCCTTATGATAGAAGATCAAAGTTGGAACAGCTGTGATTTGTTTTTGAGATGCCAATAACTTATTCGAATCCAAATCAACTTTCAAGATCTCAACATTCGAGAACTCATTATACAATTTATCAACGATTGGTGCAATAGCTTGACATGGACCACACCAAACAGCAGTGAAGTAAACAACAACAGCCTCTGAAGTTTTCAGAAAGTTATTCAACTGATCAGGAGAATTGATATATGGGATGGCCATTGCTTCTTTTGTGTATCCTTTGAAACTTTCTAGTCTGACAATTCGTTGTTGCAAATTGGAAATGTTCCTGGAGATCTGAAAGCGAAGGGAGCAAAAAGCTTTGGAACTTGAACAAGTGTTGAAGGAGTGCGTCTACCAAAAGGCATCAAGCCTGTACACCCACACCAGCTGGAATGCCCTGTGAATAATGGCCTCAAGTCTCATGGAGAAGAAGTAGAGCTTCAAAGAGAAGACTCGAGACTGTAGTCCAATCTCATTTCATCGGGGTTCTTGTTTCCAGGGAGTTCTGAAGCACGACGAGATGCTTTCGGGATCCAATTATAGACTTCATCGATTAAAGCTATTGCGTAACACCGTTATAAAACTTTGGCAAGTTTTGGCAGAAGAAAATAAGCATTACCTTATTATATAAAAAGCTTTACTGCTATTGCGTCAATTTTGAACATTCCATACTGCTTTCATACCTGCTCTGTCGATTGGCTATTTGTCTACCGTTGATTCTAAAAATCATAGATCGCATGCTTGGTTTTAGGATAAACTGTGACAGAATTAATACAGTTATGGATTCTCTTGTAATGCACTCATACAATCAAACCTGAAGTGCTTATTGGTATGGCTAGAAATAAGGATGGTGAACTAATTTGTGGTATACTTAAAGTCCAGTGAGAGCTCTCTGCCATAGATGAAGGGACAGTAACGATTTATAAAGCGAAAATTCAAAATCTAATGTTATAACTATAAATTGGTTTAACTTTTAAAGCAAGAGGAACAGTAAAAAGATCATTAAATCATGTCACTAGAACAACAAGCAGAAGCCAGAAGGACTAGACTTTTGAATTTGAAGAACAACAAAAGAAATTTGGCCAGTCGAGAGCAGCAGGATGATGAATCACAACAACCCGCTAGAAAACAAGCTGTTGATAAGTACGTTAACCGTTTTCACAAATCCAATACCATTCCGAGTCATATACTAAATAGAAGTTATAGCACTTTGATCTCTAGAAACTTTGACAGGGAAACACAAGAGCATAAAAAGGGGTATGATGCTCCTCCAACGACTCTTGATGAGAATTCCGAAACAGTTGAAGCTGTTTCTCTCAAGATTCAAAATGAAATACTTACAAAATTATCCAAGTCTGTTCAATTAGGATTTCAATCTCCAAACGAAACTGAGATGGATAACAGAACAAGGGGAAAAAAGATAAATAGTGATTTTATGAGGGATTTACAACCAAAATTGGATATATTGGAGAGCAGGACTAATGAAGCTATTACGAAATTACTTAGAGAACGAGTACGGAAATTGAGAGAGGCTAATGGATCTACAAGTTCTGACTAAGTGTTATTAACGAATCATTAACAATAAAAAATATACAAGTATTTGATGATGTATTTCGTAGGTTATCAAAAACCCTGTTCCTCTTCTATTATTCTATGTAATTTACACGATCCAAATCCTATCTTTTCTGGTATAATAGTCTAAGCATCAGTATTATTCCAAGCTTCCATAAAGTACAAGACTGAGAAAATGAAAAACGCAAATGCACCACCTAATGTAACAGTTCTCATACTAATTCTTGAAGCCAAAATTTTCCCACCAGCAACAGCAGCTGCGGTACAAAGACCATGTCCAATGATCGCACCCATGATAACAGCCCAATAATCAGAACCTGCAGCCATGGCAATGGTGGCGATTTGCGAACGATCACCCCATTCACCTAAAAAGATCATGACAAAGACTTGGATCCATACTGGATCTAAGATTAATCCACAAGCAGCTTTGAAATTACTCATGATTGTGTTGATCAATTTGGCTTCTTTCTCCATGTTTGGATTTGAAGGACGACGATGATGACGGTTGTTATTTGATCCTGCTTCCATATCGTTCATTTCATGATTCATATCGGTGACTTCTAATTCTTCTTCAACTTCAGCCAATTCTTCATCAACACCAAGATCTTTTGACATAGCAAGACCTTCTCTTGTTAGTTTGAAGCCGAAAACGATGAATAATCCAGAGGCTAAAAACTGTGTAACTCTCTGAGAGATCAATGTTGGTAAGGCATGTCCAACAACACCTGATAAGACAGTCATCACAGCTAATGAGGCAAATGAAGCTGTGAAAACCAAGATTCTTGAATGACGCATGGCCATTAAGGCAGAGATCAAAAATGTCTTGTCACCAATTTCTGAAACGACAATCATGGAAATTGCCATGAAAAGTGGTGATTTACTCTTTGGATCAGCTTCAGAGTCATCTGTAGAATCAGTATCTTTTTCAGTCATGGAGAAAGAGTCTGATCCACCAGTTTTCATATTTGTGCTTAGCTTGGAAGTGGAAGAGCCACTAGATTGTCTTTGATATTCGATAGGCACTGAGTCAGAATCAGTAACACCTTCAACTTCAGCGAGAAGACCTCTCTTGGTTAATCCGATTCGAACAGAATGAGGCGAGGTGGCTAAACCCTTCACTTCAACATCGTCAAGTGAAAGAGCGCCCAGTGTTCCGAGGATATATATGGAGTACAATATCACGTTGGAGAATTTCATGATGTGATTATATATGGGCAAAGTATTGTGTAATCCGTCTTCTATTGTTGTGAATAATTTATTATCGGAGTTCCAATGATCTGGCGATTGAACGGTATCTGATGACGCAAATAGGGAAATATCTGTGGACTTTTTTGAATATAGGGCACAGCGACAAATATGCCTCGTTCTTCAATCCGATAGGAATCTTGATGTATTCCAAGTAAAACTCAGGTCAGCACCACTCAGATCAAAACAAGTCAATTCTAGCAGAAGTCAACCTTTTTATCAACCAAAATATTGAGAAAAACTTGTCTTTTGGGCAAAAAAGAAAAATTCCCAAAAAACACAGACAAAATCCATCGGTAGGAGCAGCACTACACATATCATATAATTCTCTGCCAAATAATCAGCGGGTCATTAATTACTCTACTGGCCAATTGAATCTGCTCTTTAGGTCAACACGTTATCTAGTTGATTGAGTAGAGTGGAGTGGTTGTGTACCAGGGATCTGTTGTATGTCGTCGTCTTTGGTCTGTGTGCTCAATTTGTTGAAAGAGGGAGGAAAAGCTGTGCTGAGGAAGCGCTGTCTATCTTCAATTTTATATTAGACATCAACCCTCGAGGTTCAAGAACCAAGAAGAATGCAGGAGGTACCTGGTACCTTGATATCAAGTATCAGCCAGATCTGGACTCTGTCCATTTTGAGGAAGTTTCGCACCATACCAAGAACAGCGAGCCCAGCTATCTGACAGTCTCTATATTTAGTATCTGAGGTCTACTGTCTATTGTGAAACCATATTTAACAGTTGATCGAGTTGACCAATGGGGTAAAGATCGAGTTGAAACAGGTTTCCAGTCCTGCATTGAAGGTAAACTCTCTTATTAGGTTCATTATCACACCTGTTTAATAACTGTTGGGCATCATATAGATGAGGCAAAATGAATACTTGAAAAGTTGTAGATTGTTCTTCATTTGGAATGTCACTTAATTGTCGTACGAGCAGTTACATCTTTGGAAAGCAATGACGCATTTTGGCACTATTTTGAGCACATCTTTAACGTCCATGCTAATCCTAGGGGAAAGAACATATCGGTGGCTTTATTAACGAACCCACGCCTAATAATAAAGTTGTTGTCCCTATTCGACATCTTACTTACAATCACAGCACTAGATTCAGTAAGAGAAAACAGCATCCTTACATACTATTTGGCAAGCCAAGCCATGTGGTAAATTATAGCTGGAATGCTGGATCATGAATACCCGATTGCACCAAAGGATTAGTATGAGTTTCGAGTTGTGTATTGTGCATTTATAAATAGTTCGGTATTCGTAAAGAATAAAATAAATAGTCGTCTTCAACGTGTGATAAGCCACGTTTGAAGAACTAGATAAATAAGATAATAAATAAGGGTAATAAATAAGTTTTCAATCAATGATGAAATTCATGTGGTAATCCATGGATTTTCCCATCCAAGATCTTGGACTCTTTAACCCATCCACCATAAAGAACTTTATCTGATTTTTGAGCATGGAACTGTTTCATTCTTTCCAAAATCAAAGGCTTAAAATTCTTAACCAATGCTTGGACAGGCCATGCCGATGCATCACCCAACCCACAAATGGAATGACCTTCGATTCTTTTACTCATTTCAATAATCATGTCAATTTCTTTAGGTTGGGCATCACCAATGACAAATCTATGCATTGCTTTCGACAACCATGTCGTACCTTCTCTACATGGGGTACATTGTCCACAGGATTCATGTCTGTAAAAATCGGACAATCTAGAAATGGCCTTGATGATATCTGTGGATTTATCCATCACGATAACAGCACCTGTTCCTAAACTTGATCCAACTTCTTTCAACCCATCATAATCCATTAATGCCTTCCCGGACATTTCTTGATTCAATGAAGGGGTTGAAGAACCACCTGGAATGATTGCTAATAGATTATCCCATCCACCACGAACTCCTCCACAATGTTTTTCGATCAAATCTTTCAATGGGATGGACATCTCTTCTTCTACAACACATGGTTTATTAACATGGCCTGAGATACCATAAAGTTTTGTACCAACGTTGCCCTTTCTTCCTAAAGATGAAAACCATTCAGGACCACGACGTAAAATAGTTGGTGCGACGGCAACAGTTTCAACATTTGTCACTGTGGATGGTCTACCAAATAGACCAACAGCGGCTGGGAATGGTGGTTTTAATCTTGGTTTACCTTGTTTCCCTTCTAGTGATTCAATCAATGCGGTTTCTTCACCACAGATATATGCACCCATTCCTCTATGAACATAAACATCAAAATCATAACCGGATCCACAAGCGTTTTGTCCAATCAAGCCCGCCTTATAAGCTTCATCGATTGCTTGTTGCAAAGCCACATATTCATCATAAAATTCACCACGAATATAAATATAAGCAGCTGTTGCATTCATTGCTCGTCCAGATAATAAACAACCTTCAACCAATTTATGTGGTTCCTTCCGCATGATTTCACGATCTTTACAAGTACCAGGTTCCCCTTCGTCTGCATTAACAACAACATATCTTGGACCTGGATTTTTTTCCCAGCCTGGTGGATTCATAAAAGACCATTTCATACCAGATGGGAACCCAGCCCCACCACGACCTCTTAATCCAGATTGTTTGATTTGATCAATAAGCCATGAATCACCTTTAAGAACAAGTTCTTTAGTCTTGTACCAATCACCTCTTTTCTGGGCTGATTTTAGATCTTTACCATAGTACCCATATAAATTTTGAAATATACGATCAGAATCCTTAAGACCTCCATGAACTCTGTTTGGATGAACAGCTTCGGCGGAGGTGGCCAATGTTCGCTTGATTGTTCTGTTCAACATCGTTAAACAACTTTCCACAGTCAGAGGAGCCTAATCAATATGTATTCGGTAAGCTGATCTTAATAAACTGTGACGATGGGTTGTTCTTTGATCTTTATAGAGATTTTGTTGTTGATAAAAACTACGAATCTATTGGTTGAAAATGAAGCACTCCTTATTTTTTTTCAAACTGGGGAAAGCTTTTCGGATAGCGCACGACTAGAGGAAATATATAGAGATTTTACTATAAGGATTTAATCTTGGACAAGATCATTTCAGCAAACTGTGACTTGAAAAGGGTTGTGGTATACTCATGGTATTTGGCCAAGGTCATTAGAGGGAGCCTAGAAATGTACCGACCACTGAGATGTCTTGCATGGCACATTTCACCAATTTCCAGGAGAATTTTTTGATATTCTGAAGAGTCTCCTTTGGTGAATGAGCCTGTAATGATATCATTTGCAACTAATTCATCAATAGATTGCATCAAGATTTGTGTAATTGCATTTTTGCTTGGTCTATCGATATGGAAGATTTCATCACAACGATCTAAAAATGCAGAATCCAAAGAGTCTTTGTTATTGGAAGTGGTGAAGATGACGAAATTATTGAAAGGTTTCAAAGTATCCAATTGGGTTAGTAAGGTGTTGACCACTCTGATACCGTCGTTTGTTTCATTTTGCTTTAAGAGATTTGCTCTAGAACTTGCAATTGTTTCAATCTCATCGATAATGATAAAAAAAGTCAAATATTGGTTCGTTTCAATGAGTGTTTTCAAATTTTTGAAAATCAATTCCAAATTTTTAGAGCTTTCACCAAAGAATCTAGAGAAAATCTTGGGGCATTGAAGCTCAAATAACACACTTTTCCCACATTGGATTGATGTTTTTTGCGAAATGGCATGACACAATGTTGTTTTACCCGAGCCAGGAGGCCCATATAACAACAATAACTTATTACATTTGTTTAGTTGTAAACTTGAAGACTTCAATGTGAGAGAAATCTTCGAATGACCCAACAAACCATTCTTCAAATCGTTATCAAACTTGAGAGAATTCCATAATGAATCATATTTCGAACTTGGCAAAATACTCATTGCAAAATAGTTTAAAGATTCTTGTTCCAATTCATCAGCAAGATACGAAAGCTCGAAAAGCGAAGATTGATGCATGCTGCATGAGTTGCTTAGTGTGATGTTATCAAAATCATCAACAAGGTCCTTTTGATGGTCCAAATTTTCGTAAATAGTGATGCGGAGTTCAGTCTCGTTGAATGGTAGCTCAAAAGAGCTATACATGCTGGATGTATCCAATAAAGAAGAACCTATTGGCCCAACAGCATACGCACCACAGGTATTTATTGACTCTATAAAGATTGAGACCAATAGTTCAGCCTTGGATAAAGTCAAAGGTGTAGCTTCCAAGTTTTGCAATAGCTCAGAGGTGATGTCAAACCCAGTGAAGTTTTCTAGAAGCTCAAGTGTTTGGTTTTGGAAAAGGACCTTGTTGTGTTCTTCCAAATATATCACGATGGCGGATCTGATGGCATTCATATGAGATTTGTGATTCTTTTGGATGAATTCGTAGAGGATTGGTGAAGACTGGTCAATTGATTTGTGAAGCGCCTCGACTGAAAGTCTATAGAGATGCATCTTTGACTCTAGGGTTCTTTCCGACATGGCGGCTAATCATGGAGAGAATAGTTGAATGGTAAGTATGGGGATTTCCTGAAAAAAGTTGTAGTATTATATACTTTCTACAGAAGTGAGAAAAAGGCTTGATTTTATTCTACAGAGGTATAGTCTATAATCTGTATGGGGAACATGTCTGTACTCTTTGGGCCAGGATAGTACGCTATTAGGCTGTTTACATTGAGTGTTGACACATAGAGACATTCAGACTTGACAACCTATAAGCACTCAACTCTTCAACAATAAACGATTCAAGTAAAGAATAAAGAAAGTGTGGAGGAAATACTAAAGAAAGTGGTTCTGCTGCAGCTCCCCGATCGGGCAACTCGTTCCACCGCTGATTTCTTATCGGTCTTGTTCACTTTGTATAAATTCACACAGAGATCCACCAATTGTTGAACTAATTGTTGAACTAGTTGCACTATTGAATAAACTATACTATACCATCAGAATGACCTGCTGCTCAAAGAGACAATCAGAACAAGCAAAAGCAACTCTTCAAGCCGCACAACAACAAAAAGGCCAAATCAGCATACAACAAACTAGCTGTTCTTCAGGTCCAAGTGCCATGTGCGGTTCTGGTGCTACTACGTGTAGATGTAAAGATGTTTGCAAATGTACAGTGGATTCATGTCATTGCTCAACAAGACTATGATATGTTGGCTACATAAGGGATGGATGCTGATATACTGGTTATTGATTAGGGTAAGGATTAGGTGAATGTTGACGAATATATGATATGGGTTATATTATTCAATGTAATAGATGGAAAACAAAGTCGATGAAAGAGCCGGGAGTAGAATGACACTACAGATTTATATGGTTGTATTGGATATCATTAATGCGTGAAGGACTCGAACTCAATGGATTAAATTTCATTTCGACGCTTAGTTCAGATAAACAAGGTGCTTAAAACCACTAAAGAGGCTCAACGTCTACTAACTACCATTCTGCAAAAGAAAACATACAGTCGATTGATATTTATGTACCATCCAATTCATTTCTTTGAATAATACATCACCTTGGCTTAGTAGTAAGTATGCAAAACTTGAGTTCCCGACGGAGATAAACGCCCCACAAATCAAAACATCTCTTCTTACTCTTTGCCTGAACTATAAAGAGCCCGCTCTAGTCCACCTCACCAAAAAGAAGAAGTGGTGTTTGTAGTTGTTGCATTCCCATATCCCTCTGAGCCACTATGTATATGACTTGAAGCTGCCTCCAATGCCACTTTGAAACCCAACCACAGGGCAGAAAAACACACTGATAAAAACCATTCAAATATAATAATAATCACAACAAGTGAATAAAGATGTGCCTTATTTATCTTTGCAGTGCCTTCATCCTGATAAGGTGGATTGCAAAGAACACAAATGATTGATATCTGTGGGATTATACCAATAAACCATAGAGCAACTTTACACCTTTGTAAATCTAATGCAAATTGATTCATATGGATCAATTCATCATTTTCATAAATAAGCCAAATTGGAAGCGAAAGATCAATGATTATGCATAATAGACATAACGAGTTTAGTGAAATAAACAAATTTCTTCTGAATTTGGCTGTTTTTTCAACTTTTGGTTTTTCTTGGATTTGTTCTTGTTGAGAATTATCTGTTGTTTCTGCTGGTTTAGTTGGGTTGCTTGGATCCATTATTATAATATATATCGACACTTTGGGCGATTCTGTTAATGAGTTATGATGTTGTGGGTGTATAATAAATAATAAATAAACGTATTTTGAAATTTTGAGGAAACTCAGTGGGTTTTGTTGTTGTAGTGAGATATCACTCATGAGAATATAATAGTTTTGGATTCATCAATTGATGAGAAGTTTGACTGTTTTAAAGTGTGTGTTAGTCAAGCTATAGGAGACCATCTGCATAAACAACCTGGTACAATGCTCATTTATCAAAATTCGATATAGATATACGGTTGAAAGGTATTATTCCATTTCTAAATTAGACGTAAAAGCATGAATAATATAATTTATATAGATAATACCAAGTATATACACATTAGAGATTTATAGCTTGGAATGATTGAATGGACACTTACCAGCAGCGTGCGAGGTTGTTGTTTGTTGTTGTGAAGATCTTGGACTCAACTGTAAAACTTCTCTCTTTATATCTTCACTTAGTTTAGTGGAAACTTTGGCAAACAGTTCAAAAACACGATCTTGAATTTCAACAGCTGCTCCAGAAACATGAACGGAAATATTATGAGCCAAATTTCTTTGTTGACCATCTTGTTTACCTAAAACTTTATACAAATCTCTAGCTTGTTGATAATCAATATCACTGTCAACAGCCCAATGGAATGGTTGGGCTGGACCTTGCCAATACTCTTGATTTTGCTGATAATTTACTTTAGCTTGTGGGGTGTATTCAACTGGGGTTGAAACAGTTCCAGTATAATAGTTTGGTGCAGCACCATAGTTCCCATTCACAGTCATGGCACCATCTCTCAAAATTGGATTGAAAGTTTTGGCATAAGGACAATTGACAGGAATTTGTGAATAATTTGTACCCAAACGGTGACGATGAGTATCTGGATATGAAAACAATCTGGACTGTAAAACTGGATCCGCTGAAGCTTCTTGATATGGAACAGTATGAGAAGGACTAAATGCAGCTTGTTCAATCTCAGCAAAATAGTTTAATGGGTTTTCATTTAAAACCAATTTACCAAAACGACGCAATGGGAATTGGCTATGAGGCCAAACTTTGGTCAAATCGAAAACAGAAAATGGTAATTGATCAGCCTCTTCTTGAGTCATGGATTGAATATAAGCAGTCCAAGATGGCGCATCACCTTTGGCAATTGAATTGAACAAATCTTCTTGAGCATGGTCTGGGTTGGCACCACTTAAAGAACCCGCTTCTTCGTTGTTCAACGTCTTGATACCTTGATCACTAATCAAGTGAACTTGAATATATCTCCATTCACCCTCTTTATTCGACCATTTATAAGTGTGTCCACTGTACCCATTCATATGTCTATAATCAGCTGGGGTACCACGATCGGAAAACAAAATCATAAATTGATGAATAGCTTCTTGATTTTGAACTAGGTAATCCCAAAACATATTTGGATCTTTCAAATGAGTTTGTGGGTTTCTCTTTTGTGTATGAATGAAATGTGGGAATTTGATAGGATCTCTCAAGAAAAAAATTGGAGTGTTGTTATAAACCCAATCCAAATTCCCTTCTTCAGTGTACAACTTGATTGCAAATCCTCTTGGATCTCTAGCAGCATCTGCAGACCCTTGCTCACCCCCAACAGTGGAGAAACGAACCAAGGATTTGGTCTTCTTACCAACAGTGTCCAAAAACCCAGACCCACAAACATCTGTAATGTCATCGGTAACCTCAAAATAACCAAAAGCACCAGAACCTTTTGCATGGACAACACGTTCTGGAATACGTTCCCTATCGAAGTGGGCCAACGAATCAATCAAGTTGAAGTCCTGAAGTAATAGAGGGCCATGTTTCCCAATTCTTTGGGTTTCAAAAGGATTTGGCAATGGGTAGCCTTGAGATGTGGTGACTTTTGGAGCCTTGTTGTTTTTATCAGACATGGCGGTAAAGTGAAATGGTTCAATTCGATGAGTGTCTTAATTCTATTTGCCACTTATACAATCTTCACTTTTGATGTTGATATAATTTGATGGATTCTTATATACTTATATAATCCGTCACGATAAAGCGAGATGAGGGGTTTGTCGAATCAGAGCAATTCACTTTGTAAGCCGTTTGGCGTCTAGAAGAAGCTGACAAAGAGTGAACCAGTTAGCCGCTCTGCGCAAAGACCTTCCGCTTCTGGAAGGACCCACCACGTTACTATACAAAGTACATAACTAATTACTGGATTATATAAAGTCGAACAAGATAGATCGATGAGCTTTCTCTAGTTCGTTTACCTCTCTTATTGAGCCTTTCGCTATTCACATCAAATCTTTTTTCAGCTGCGATTACTTAGCTACGTAATTTAAATTTTCAAAGTCACCGATGGAGAAATTTGTTTGTGGAGAAATCCCACTAAACATTTATTCAGCCGAGGCAAATTGTCAGCAAGGCCACGTACACTGACAGGATCTACAGAGATAAGCTTCACAATGTAAATTTCTATTTCATTCGTCTTAAATGGAATTACCAGTTCTCAATATATAAGCATTGATAGGATCAAGTTCTGCAGTATATTCATCACTGTTTTTCAACTTCAAAATATCATTACTTGAAATGATTTCTCTCAATCTGATATCTTCTTCGTACCATTTCTCAATCAATCTCTTCAACTCTTGAGAATAGTATGGAACGTTCTCACCAGAGGCATTTGTATCAATGATTTCCTTGATGATATAATAAAGCTTGTCATAAGACACACCGCTCTCAATAAACAAACCGACAACATCACCCGCATGATATAATTCAACATCTGTATCGATTACCAAGTCTAAAACAGTTGGGAATAAATCACTTATTGGGAAGACAAATTCTGAGTTATTTAGCTTTTTCCCTACTTTAGTCAAAGTTTGATATAGTAATGGGACAAATTTATCATTATCCCCATCACTTTCATCTTTGATTGAGTCAAATAGTTGGGCCCATCTTGATAAGATCTCATCAGAGTTTCTGAAATCTGAAACTTTGAAAATGTTTAAGCAAATTTCATGATAACTCAAAACATCTGCAAAATCATTAAACAATTCACTAACAGTCAAGATCTTATTATTTAATTGTAGAATCAATTCCTCTTTTTTATCATCTGTCAAATTCAAGTCATATGAAATAGCAACCAATAAATCATATTGAATATTAGAGGCCTCGAAAACTTCCTCAATCAATGTTGATAATTCAATCACTTGTTGTCTTTGGTTTGGTAAAGTAGTACAGTTACAGAACCCAATAGCACGACTCAAGTATTCATTTCTTTGACTTAGAGAAATTTCAAAATCACTCAATGCTAATGAATATGAAATCAATGCAGCTTGATAATGATTTTGTCTCTTTGATTGGAAAATCCATAATAAGTCTGAAATTTCTAAAGAATCTTGAGATTTTTCCTCCAAGTACTCCAAGATGTATGGTGAATCAATTTCCAATAAACGTTCGCTAATATCTTGTTTGATAAACCAATCATAAAATTCATAATGGAATAATTTATCTTGATATTCAAAGGCAACATCATAACTCATATCACGTAATTTGATAAAATCAGTAATCAAATTACCACTAGATTCTTCAAGGGCATTATTTGGATTGATGAAACCATACTTTTCATCATAATTATTTTCTAGTTGAGTATTTGCCTCAACTGCTAGTTTGTCCACTTGAGTTAATAATTGGAAAACAATTTCGAATATTTCCAATCTTTTTTCATAACTTTTGAAACGTTCGTCATTTTTCAATTTCCCATCAAGAACATATTGTAATGCCAAGTTCCCCTTATCAATAGCACCCGAGATATTCAAGGCGAATTTGATAGCACGAGGATAGTCGTTCAAGCCAGTCATAATGTCAATAGATTCTTTCAACTTCTCCACGCTAACTTCATTATTAATGGCTTCGAATAACTGAATGGCACGGCTCAAATGGTAATTCAACCCATCGTAATCTTTGAACCCAATCTCTTTGGCCTTTCTTAGATGCTCAATTGCACGGAACCCAACGACATCATTAGCTGAACAGAAAGAACCACAACGTTCTTGTAATCCCTTAGCAATATATTCGATTGATTCACCACGACCCATAGAACGATTGATTATTGATGACAAGATTTCTTTAATCAAGTTTTTAGATTCATCAGATGGTGCAAACAAGTCTTTAAAAGTTAGTTTAGACAAGGAGATCTGAACATTCAGTGTCAAATATTTGAAAATATCTCTCAAGTGGAAGGCATCTTCTAATGGTGTGTCATTTTCAACAGATTCTTCACCGCCTTCTTTCAATAACACGACAAGGAACGATAAAAATTCCTTGATGGAGATGATTAATCTGATGACAGAATTGATGGCAATGTTTTCAGCTTGATTAGCAAACTCTTCGGATTTATCTAATGTCTTATTATGGAAACTTGGTGGGATGAAACATGCAATTGTATTACCATAAGCTTGGAAAAATTCATCCAAAACACTAATCGAACTTAAGAAAAATTCAATCTTAGTTTGATCAATGTTTAAAGAGTTTAAATATTCGTTTTCGAAAATTGAAGTTTTAATCAAATTACCATTCTTATCAAATTTCACATCTTTGTTAATTTGAAAGACTTTTGAATCCCAAATCTCACGGAATAAACGACCCAGTAGTGTGATTATACCATAAAATCTTGGACTTAGAATAACATTTTCAAATTTGTAAACATCGGTGGTTTGTGTCGAATTACTCAAGACATTTGTGATCAACGAGTTAACATTTTGTGATAAGTAACGTGGTTTGAATTCAACGACGTTTGGAACACCCAAAGTGAAGAAACTAAAAGCATTGGATCTGATGGTCTTGGAAATGTTATATTTACATGTCACATATAAGGCAGTAGAAGTTGATTCCATAACACCATACTTTGTAACAAATGGTAAAAAATCCTCCACTAATGATTCGAAAACGGTATCAGGTTTTCTGAAACGATAGATTTGTAAAGATGTGTTTGTTAAAACGGCAACTTCAAAATCACCAGAGATATATTGAGTAGCAAACTCGTTAGCATATCCTTGTGGTCTATCAGTAGCATTGAAAGTTGGTGAAAGAGCAACAATTTGATGAACTTGACCTGAACATTGCAAAAAAGTGGAGTTTTCAACATATTGATTATGATATTTCAAAATACCATAGTCTGGAACAGTGACAAATAATTTGTTTTCATTAGATTCTTTCTTTTCAACAACATCAAAGAAAATACCCGGTGATATGATCTTACTTGCAGGTTTAGATTCCAATAATGTAGATGATTTTTTTTGATATGACAAAATGGTTGGTAATTCTGATGAGTTTGGCTTTTTGGAATCGTTTGGTAATCCAAATAATGAGCCTGTTGTATTTGTAGGCCCCTTGAGTGCTTCTTGCTCTTTGAAGACTCGTTGTTCAGTGTCGATTTGTTCCTGTGTGATTTTGGTGGGTGGGAATTTAACACTTTCCAACCTTAAGGCACTGACACTATGTGGGTTTGATGAACCATTTAAGTATAAACGACATCCTCCAATTGTGATGGCAACTAAGAAAAGATCATCATTCTCGTTTCTTGAAACAACGTGTATGTTAACAATTTTTAGATATTTTTCACCCAATAATGGAGAATTCTTAGCATTAGAAGTTCTAGCAAATGTAGATATATGCGAACGTTTAACGACAATTGGTTCCCCCAATGTACCATTCCCGCTGATTTTGTAGCATCTGATGACAGATTGATTTGACAAAGTATACAGCAAGCTTCTTGAATCGTCCACTAGGAGTTGCTTAACAACTTCATTGGTGTTTTCACTTTCTGCAAAATAATTGGAAATTGAGTTTATGATTGAAGAGCCAGGAACAAGACTTGAAACTGTTGACCTTGTCAAGCAACGTTTATTACATTTCTTGTTCAACCAATCCTCAGAATTTGAGTATTGTAACTCCCAAATGTGCAGTCCATCACCAGAACCAGTGAAGAATATTTGTCCAGATTTCTCGAATGAAACGAACTGGTCAACACTTAATCCATGGGTTGAGACAACCATTCCAGTGTTGTATAATTCCAATTCTTGTGTAGCTGCTGAATGAGAGACACCCAAAATATGTATATCAAATGGCGTTGAGATCAATAGTAAATAATTGATTGAATCTGTGAATGTTTTAGGTTTTGGTTTAACCAATGCAATTTTTAGAATAGTATGCTCAATATCTTCAAACGTTTGAAATTCCATAGTTTTTTTCAAATTCCATAGGATCAATCTGTTATCAATTGTTACCCAAGCCCTTGAGATCTCTGGGAAGATACCCATATTACTAACAGTTTCAACCTTGTTATATTCTTTCAAGATCTCATCAGGTATATTGATGATCTCAGTTCTTTCGAAAGGTGTGAATGGACCAAGACCATTTGGCTCACTGGAGAAGTTGTAATTCACTGCATTGCTATGATATTGAGTATCATCCAAGATTGGTGTGATCTTGTCACGTAAAATGGAGGCATCAACATATTTACTTGCTAATTTTGATGGTTCATTGATATCAATGTCTGTCACTTTCAAATAATCATTATATGTCACAGGAACCTTGTTCTGGCTGGACACAGGAGCAAGCGCATTGTTATTTGCAGTTGCATTAGCATCAAATATCTTGCTTCTGTAGGGCGTCGTGAAGGTAGACACTAAAGAAATCATTGTTAATAAATCCTGGTCTTCTTTATAAGCGATATGGGAGAGACTGGGAAAACAAAGCTATACAAGTAGCTTTGATCCTAATAGGACTATCCAATTGACCGAGCAAACTCACTTTTAGTGGCTAAGAATCACAGACCAGTGTCTCAAATAACAACAATTTTCGATTTGGAAGCTCCAGAGCACAAGAAACTGAGATTTGTTTACTTTTGGTCTTCACCTTCTACAAGGAAGCTCGATTTTTTTTCTAAATCAAGTCAAGATCAGAAATATGTATTCGCGGAAAGTTTACCCGTGTTGGAGCTCGGTGATCGGAATATACCTGTTTTGGCAGTTACGGGGATGCGTATAGCTATTTTGTGACACAAAACCATTTCAAAGGTATGGAAATACTGGTGAATTATGAGATATCAAGGGGAATATGGGCGGTGGTAGTGATGAGATGAATGGTGAGATATTGCTGGGCTAGGCTGGTTTATGATGGGACACGAGGTTACGAGAGGGCACTTGAAGCAGTTGCAACGAGAATGGAGTGATAATTGTGGAACATCAAGCTTATCAGATTCAAGAATAGATATTCTTTTGTTGCACGATGACTTGATCCCCATAGACGATCAAGCTGGTATAGATTACTCTGATGATGACAGGGATGACCGACTGAACTCTTCGATGGAAAATATTCACACAAGGGATGAGGATGAACTGAACCCCTTAAACTTTGAGACTACATTAGATTTAGATGAATCTCTGTTGAAGAAGGTCCAAGTCAAAGTTGACGATGACTACGGAATTTCAAGGATATTCGATCCTGACAATACATCACTTTTGTATGTCGACAAAAAGCAGCTGCTGCACCCACAATCTCATCCAGAGCGGAACAAAGCGAAAGATACACCTTTGAAAGATGTTGATCCAAATTCATCTTCAGCCCCAGAAACTTTCAAACAACCATTTTCAAAATCCAAAATACCATTGCCTGGTTCTGTTGGTAAACTGAACACAAAATCGATACGCAAGCCTTCACCAATCGGCAGTGGCGCTCGAATTAAGAATAGAACTAGCGTCAATACTAATGCTCGATCTCAATCCCGATCGAAAGTTGATTTAAAGTTCCCAAATTTTGATCATTTGGTGGCCAAATTAGCAAAACAAAGATCACTCAAATAAATTTGAAGTGAGCCAATATAGCCAATATATTACGAAAGCGTTGACACATACAACTTGAATATTTCAAGACTTATTGAAAATCAAACCTCTTATTTATATATAATATGATATATTTAATAATGATATAAAAAATAACCAGCACTCACCCACAAATGAAGTATATAATTACCAGTAATGCTAACAATGCTATTGAACTTAGTAGCAAAACTTTTTTCAAAATAAAAACAACCGACGCTTTTTGTAAAATTTCCTGATCTCATGACACAAATGATTAATAAAAACACACAAGACTGACACACACACATAGAACACTTTAAATAAATATGAAATCTCTCAAAATAATTAATATGAAGAAGATCCACGATACTTCTTTTGAAATTATAATCTCTTTCACTCTGACCAATAACGCACATAACAATGACAATAGTACTGAATAAACACTTGACCCACTTTTTGAAAAATCCTAGTGGAATGAACAACAAAATAGTATAACCAAATAAAAAAAACACACTCTCTGAAATATAAAAAAACCCTTAATAAAACATAAAACTTCTTCCTCTCTTTTTTCTTTTTCGCTTTTTCTTTAAAAATCTCTCCTTGAAATGGTCTAATAATTTAAGACCACCAACACCGATGTATATGATAAAAAAATCACTTGACCCATATGACATGAAAAAACGGGATAACTTGGTAAAACACATGGTTTCATCTCTTCAATAGACGTCGTTAGATAAAATCAGAGAAAACTTTTTTTTTTGCAAGAGAATGGGATGACATGATGACGATATAAAAACAACTGGTCTCCCTCCCTTCAACTTTTGATATGATTATGATTAAAAAAATATAGTTGAATTAAAAAAATAAAAAAACAATAAAAAACACACACCATGAGGATATGCGTTTAACCCCAAACAGACATATCATTACCCCAAATTTTTAACCAACCAAAGTTTTTATCTGAATGAGAATTATCGTTGATATTGACTTCATTATTGGTATTAATATTATTATTATTATTATTGAACCCATTGTAATCAAAAGTCTTGCCGTTATTGATATTTTGAAATTCATTTGAAACATTATTCCCGTTAACATTAACATTATGGAATTCTTTCAAGTTCAAATATTCATCATTATTTGAGCCATAAGAAACCGTTGATCCACCGTTTGAGCTAACTGATGATGATAAGTTATTTGAATGCATGAAAGGATCAAACTTAGAAGAGACAAGTTCCTCAACAAAATTATCAGGTGAAGCAGCAACCACATTAGGGAAGGCATTAGAAGCAGTGGCGGAAATGACACCGTTCGCGTTTGTTGGATGATAAGAATGTTGAAATAACTGCGGTTGAGGATGTTGCAATAAAGTATTATTACCCATTGGAATTTGTTGATGTTGAGGATGATGATGCTTTTGCTGAACCGGACCATGTGGAACTTGTGGTTGAGCTTGTGCTTGAACTTGCACAGGAACACTTTGATTGACTAGCATAGGAGCCGGCGATGGAGCTGGAAGCTGATTGACCAGTCCATGATGAACACCAACGTTCCCATTCAAACGACCGAGATGCATGGAGCCATTACCGACAACAGCTTGGTGGACATGAGCTGGAGCTTGTTGTTGATAATGGCGATGCTGTTGTTGATTGCGTTGATGACGATGATTGTTAAGAGTCTGGTTGGATCTCATATGCTTTGGCTGATGGTGATGCTGGTTTTGATGGTTGTTGCTAATTTGATGGTTACCAGAGACAATACCACCACTGTTGTAAGACTTGTTATTGTTTTGCTGATGCTGGGTTTGCTTTCTGTAACGATAATCGAAAAGAGCCTTGTTGATGTCTTTGTAAACGGTTAGTATACTTGATCTTAGGAAGTTCAAGCCATGTTCCTTTGAGAAGGATACGATTCCTTGTGGTCCTTCCCTCAAACGAAGATTTGGGCTTCTTCTCCAGACTGTACTCACCATCAAATTGAGATCCAAACGGAGTGATCATCATCTCACGCTTGTTTATTCCCTTGTGTGACGCGTATGCAGAAGAGGACATGCTGTACCATAAAATAGCTGTTCTCTTGTATGACTTATGCCTTCTTTAAAGAGTGGAAGTTGTTGGAAATACTTTAAACAGGTGTTGATTGAACCCTGATCTTTTGGTTGCAAGGAAATTTAAGTTAGCGACTCTACACTCCTTGAAAAAAGCCAAAAGGAAATCAAATCGGAAGTTTCGAGAAAGACGGATATTCCGGTCATTTGGCAGGTGATCTTCTCTGGTCGGATTTCAAAAAGTGCCATAATATCAGAGAGCTGGAGAAGGACAATTATTAAAGCCACTATGAAATAACGCATGACTCTAGTTTCTACTGTAGTTTATGATCTAGTTTGCAGGTAACGTGACTATTGGCTATTATACAACTTTTATAAATTCATTTCATCTCGAAAACACCGTGGTTTTAGCGTCTTTTGTTTTTCTGTTTAACCTCTTCATCTTTAGTTGGATGCAATCTAATCAGGTTTGGATATTGTGGATTGTTGAAGCTATAACCCTTGGACCAGTCATAAGACACGGCAATGGCAAAGATAGACCCGTTTCTATTGAAATTAGCAGCTGAAATAGTACCACCCAATGATGGGAATCCCTTCAATCTATGTTTAGCATCTTTATCCCAGAAATGGAAGCAACCATCAGATCCAACAGTGGCGAATGTACCATACACTGGATGGGCAGAGATGGAGTTTAATGCAAATATATGAGATTCTGATCTACCAGCTTTGGTTTCAGTTTGACGATGACATTTGAAAGTGAATCCAGCTTTAGCTTGTTCTTGTTCGTCAATATATTGGAAGGCACATCTGCCTTCGATGGACCCTAGCGCGTAACCATTACCTTGTGGATAGCATGAGATGGATCTTGTTTGCCATTTCAATGGGGACATAGCTTGTTTAGAAATTTGTTGTGGATTATTCAAATCAATGATACAAACATGTCTTTCTGCCGTACCAACAACCAATAATTTTTGTGCAGCATCCATAGCATAAACTCTTTCAGGAAGCTGAATTGTACTCACGGGTTGTGGTTGTCTCAAGTCCCAGTATCTTAGTGTTTTATCCCATGATCCACTAACAACAACTTGTGTATTCGTTGGTCCACATTCCACAAATCTAACAGCTTTAACAGCAGCATCATGTTGACCAATTTGTTGTGTCTGTCCACTTTGTATATCATATAATTTAACTTGTTTATCGGCACCACCTGATATCACTTTTGTACCATCCAAAGTCCACCTTGTAGTTAATACTGGGGCATCATGTTCATATATGGCCCGCCCTTCAGTAGCACCCGTTGGTGAAACTTCATAGATTCGAACTTTCTTGTCCCATGACGATACAGAAAATAGGTCAGCTTGTGGCGAGAATGCAAGATCGGAAATCGAATCTTCTGGAGGGTTCTGTACTATAATATCATTTGCTAAATCGGCTTCAGTCGCTTGTGAAGAGGATGTGCTTGCAGTTGCTGCTTGTTTGTTGAAGAAGGCCATATTCCTAGCACAAGTTCAATTGGCGTGAAAAAGAGTAGTCGGCTCTTATTAAATTGGTCAATGTGGTGTTTTGGATTCCAAAAATTTCGGGCAATTCGACTTTAGATCAGTTTCAAATCTTTGGAAATCACCAAAGTAAATAAAAGCTCTAAAAATTAAAAGTGCCATTTTCGCGGAAATTTTCAAGAAAATCAACACCGGGTAGCGGAAATTTGAGGTCGAAACCATAGTAACGAATACAACTTTAAGTACTTTCAGAACTACGTTGTTCTTCTTCTCCATTACAATTTGACCTTCAAATTCACCGATCCGTTCATTTGCAATCTGAGATATACTGGACTTAGCAATGTCACAAGTACCCATGGATCGAGGAGAACGATGGAATGGGATACCCATCATCGAATATCAACCCAAAGCCTCCACATCATCATCTACAACGTCATATCAATTTCCAGCTCTACGACAGAAACATTATAAGGATCTATCGTCCATAGACTGGTCACATGAGTACTGGAGAAATCGACAACAGAAGAAATTGGAGACAATACAAGAAGGACGATGGTCATCTCGATGGGATCGAGCGCTTAGACATAGTTCGAAATGGATCGTTCTTATAGGGACAGGTGTATTGATTGGCATACTGACTGCAAGTTTGGATTACCTATACAAATGGCTGACAGATTTGAAAGGAGGAGTTTGTAACGAAGGTGTTTATATGACCCATTCCAATTGTTGCAAGGGAATAAATGAAGGTGATGTTTGTGAACATTGGTTACAATGGGACCAGGTTATTCATATTGATGCACATACTGCAGGAAGTTTCATTTATAAATATTTCTTATACTTGGTGACATCGTTGATTTTGGCATTATCCACTGCAGTGATTGTTAAAGATACAGATTTCATAAAGACTTCTGGTATTTCGGAAGCTAAAACCATTATAAGTGGATTGGTCATTAAGGATTATTTGAGCTTGAAGACCATGTTTGTTAAGTTCATTGGTTTGACATTGATTGTTAGCTCCGGGCTATGGGCTGGTAAAGAAGGTCCACTTGTACATGTTTCCTGTTGCTGTGCCAATTTGATCATCAAACAGTTCCCATCATTGAATAACAACGAAGCTATAAGAAGAGAGTTGTTATTAGCGGCCACAGCAGCTGGTATTTCAGTGGCATTCAATGCTCCAATTGGAGGTGTTCTTTTCACATTTGAACAAGTCACTTCATATTTCAATGCAAGTGATAAGATGTGGAGCTCATTTGTTTGTGCAATGGCTGGTGTTGTCATATTGAACTCTTTCAAGGAGGGAGTTGATGTTCTGGTCACAATGGAAAATCAATGGCTAAGTATAGAAATGTTTGGATTTGTTCTTTTAGGTGTACTTGGTGGTATTTATGGGGCAATTTTCAATAGATTGAACATGTGGTTTGCCAGCTTGAGACAAAAATTAGTTCGTGATAGAGGTAAAAACTTTGAAGTCATAGAGATCATCGGGTTATCTATCGTCACTTCCGTTATTACATATCCATTGGTTTTCCCGAGACTACCATTGACAACTTTAATCACGAGATTATATAAGGATTGTTCTTCAGGTGATTCAAATATTATTGGAGGGTTATGTGACGAAAATAAAGTACAAGGGCTTTCGTTATTATTCTTCACTGGGGTTGTGGCAATTTTCTTGACGTCTTATACATTTGGTACGTTGGTTCCAGCCGGTGTTTTAATGCCTTCATTGGCAATTGGTGCCATCGTGGGAAGACTATTGGGAATGCTATTTGAACAAATTCAAAATTCAAACCAGATGCTTTCGTCGTTATGCGAAAGATCGAGCACAATGTGTATATCCCCTGGGGCCTATGCTGTTGTTGGATCAGCAGCATTTTTAACCGGTGTTACCAAGATGACTGTTTGGGTTGTTGTAACGGTTTTCGAATTAACAGGTGCCTTGACATATGTTTTACCAATCATGATCACAGTTCTAGTTGCCAGATGGACAAGTGATAAATTTGATGAAAAAAGTTGTTATGATTTATGGATTCAATTTTTTGAATATCCATATTTAAATGAGATACATAAGCCTTTACCATTGATCAAAAGTGAATATTTTATGAAATCCAAAGATGATATAAAAGCGTTATATCTGAAAGAGAACATGACCACTATGGAAGATATGGAGGGTTTACTTAATCTAAATTGTCAAGGAGTGCCAATTTTAACAAGCAAAGAGGATCCAAAATTGGCTGGTTGGTTGTCTATAAGTGATTTGAGACATGAGCTGAGCAAATCTGGAGTTGTTGGAGATGATCCCCACAGACCAGTTGCATTATCGAAGCAGCAAGAAACTGAAGAGACATACCCCTTATATCTATTGATTGAAACGAATTATATCAATTTGAATCCTTCACTTCCTTTACCTACACTAGTTGAATTTTTTTTCAAATTAAAACCTAGGTTTGTTCTTTTCCAACTAAATGGGTTATTCAAAGGTCTGCTCACATTAAGTGATGTTTCCAAAATTGTTGAATTGTCAACTGATGAATTATTAAAGATTAGTAAAGAGCAGAATGAAGAAGTGGACCCACTGGAGGAAATTGAAGGTGATTATGAAGAGAATAGTGGACTGTTTAGAAATGAGATGACGAATAGTGCGTGATAAGTTACGTTTGAATATTGATACAGATAGATGATAATGAAAGAACTATTTTTCACCATAGTAATTTTAGTCATTAGTGTAGAATCGTAGATGTTCCCCGTGGAGGGTGGAGTTGATGGTGGGACAATGTCGTTGCGGGATCGGAGAAAAAATCAAATTCAGGTGATGATGTTACCCAAGGCACTGGAAATCGAAAAAATGCGGATATATATAGCTGAGCCAGTTACATTCAATTACATCTACACTGTTTAGATGGGACTCTCATGGGTGTTCTCCAGACCTATTCCCTATTGTGAAAGCCCCGGTATACAACAGCCAGGGCTCAGATTCTGTGTATGTGTTTCCGATTCTGATTGAATGGATCACGAATATCTGCTGTATATGCATCTCAGCCTAATCACTGAAAAACGTCGGACCACTGTAATAGACATCAACCCATTTTCAAAAACTCTGGTTAGCTTAGAAAGGTTGGCAGTATACGGCTCGAATACGAATGATAGTCATATATTTTTATAACTAGATATTTCTGAAGAGTTGAGTTTGAAGTGGTGTGGTTGGTCAAGGGTTATATCGTTGGTGCTAATATAGGCACCCTTCGGAATATCTCAGGCTTCAAAGTTTAGATCACGGAGATCGACGTGTAAGCGAAACTGGGAGCATGGTGATACTATTCGAAGATATATGGGAGTTGAACGTCCCAGGTGATTCTATTGGGTAGACCGGCCAAGGAATGGGGCTAATCGTGAATAACAGTTAATTCAATTGTTCTTGTTCTCCCATAACCTGTTCACCGGGGGTTATGTACGTGTCAAGCAGTTGACGATGAGCACTCGTTGATCCGTGTTAGATAATATCTGGTACCTTACACTTTGTCAGGCCATTAGTAGGACTTGTGGGCAGATAGAGCAGCCCACAGGAAAGTAACAGAGACATATTTGCTTACACTGGAGCACACGGCCCTTTTACACACCCGTACAACAGCTGGCAATACCAACCATCCTTCATCCAAGCCTGTCAGATGCCTAACTAGTAAGGAAAAGTGGAAAATAAAACGATATCCGAGCATATAACCCTGTCTCCGCGCACCTCGGAACATACCTTTTGCGGAAGTGGTTATGAGCCGATGGGCACCGCGCACACCTTGTTTATAGGTTAGTTCCCAATACACTGGCGAGAGTTTTGAGACAGCTGTTAGACGTGTTTTGGCTGGCGATTGTGTTTGTTGAGCTGGACTGCACTTGGGGTTATCACACAGGTCGAGATCGTTTCCAAAGAATCGGGGGAACAAAAAGTATTCCCATTCTGTTCAAGATCCAACTTCTTATTGTCCTCTATCGAAAAAAACTGTGAATTCTGATTTTTTTGATTTTGATTCCTATTCTGATTCTGCCCCCTCGCAAAGTCGAAGAAAGAAGGTGCTGAATTTGCACCAGATACACCAGACAACAAAAGCATCAAGTCAAACATCTCGCTAGCTTCCCAACCCTACACATACAAAATATTCGCTAATTATCATCCAGCATAGCATCCATTCCATCACAAATTCACGCTCATCATCTTATCTTTTAGCCGCCCTGTTTGTTCGATACCACAGAGAGAAAAAGTGAATATTTCGAATATCTGAAGCGCTTTGGAAAAGTACACCAAAATAACAAAACACATTTTGTATGGCTACCACTAAGCCGTCATGAGTGGGTTACAAAAGCAAAATCAACAGACTAAAAACGATGCGAATGCGAAGAAGTTTGTCAATGATTTGATCTCATCAAACTCAAAACAGTTGCTAAACGCCTATGTTTATGATTTCTTAATTAAATCCTCCCTACCGCAAACCGCTTCGACTTTCATCAGAGAAGCTGATGTTCCAACTGACAGCAATGACCAGTCAAAACTGGTGAAAACACCACCTCAAAAAGAGTTATTACCGCTCGCAATATCAATGGACGCTCCTCAAGGGTTCTTGTACGAATGGTGGCAGGTCTTTTGGGATGTATTCAATGTAAGAACTCATCGTGGTGGTTCGGAAAATGCTCAGCACTATTATCATCTACAATTGGTAAGGCAAAGGAAAGAACACGCTTTACATAGCTCTACCTTCCATGCTGCTCATGTCCAAGCTCAATGTTATCCAGGAATGCAAGGTAATGCTCAAAATTCTCCCAATCTTCAAGAGCAACAACAATTAATGTTCCAACAACAACAACAGCATCAACAACAATCAATGGCTCAACACAGACTCCAGCAGCAAGGTCACCCTGGAGGTTCTAATGCTGCTTCTGCTGCTGCTGCTGCCGCCGCCGCTGCCGCTGCTTCTTCTGGACAACAGTTTCAACCGCCCCAATTTGGTGGTGGTGCTAATATTGGCGGAAATTTTGGTCAATTTGGTCAACAATACACTCAAGAACAACAACTACAGCAACAAGAACAACCTGATGCTGCCAATAATTTTATGTCACCTCACAATCAACCTTTACAACCTTCTCGAACCCAACAAGAAATACAACAACACTTCCGCCAACATCAATCACAACTGTTGGCTAATCAAAAAAGAGGTAATGCTCCTGCTGGTCCTGGATCTATGCCTCCAAATTATGCAAGACTTCAACAGCAGCAACCGCAGCTTCAAATGAATCAACTGAGACAACAAAGTCGACCTCCAACACCAATCATGACACAAACCAATGGTGTGAAACAACAGCAGAAATCTAATGTTTCAAGTCCTAATAAGAAACAGAAAGTGGGGAACAATAATGATAATCCATCACCATTACACATATCTTCATCTGGCGCTGCTAGAGCTGGTCAACAACTTGGGAAACCTAATGATCATGCTTCACCGGTACCTAGCCAATTGAAGAGTAACACCACTGAATCTTTTGCAAGCCCATTGAAAACTCAAGATAACAAAAATTCAACTTCCACCACAAGTGCGAGTGCTTTGGAAGATTATCAAATGCAATTGATGTTACTGGAGCGTGAAAATAAGAAAATGTTGAATGATTTTGAAAAAAATAACAAGAATAACTTATACACACCACCATCTACTACAGATGCCGCAAATTCTAAAATGCCACCGCCAAAACAATCAAAAAACCCCTCGCCATCTTCTTCACCTGATGCTCACAACAAGGCCACTGGTGAAACGGCCACTGCTAATACAACTGCTGCTGCTGCTACAACTGCTGCTCGTAAAAAAGCAAAGAAACCGGTAAAGAAGAAGGGTAAAAATAATTCACAAGTGAATAATAAGATCAATAACAACAGTAAGACTGCAAACAACGATGCGTTGGAGGATCATATTTCACCATCGAAGCCATCACAACCAACAACAGTAACACCAACGCTGACTTCCGCTTCAGAGCAAAAAGATCCTACAACTGTTGACTCAGCTCCAGAACAAAAAGATCCAACAACTTTGGTCTCAGCTCCGGAGCAAACTGAACCAATGTTATCTCAATCAGAACCACAAGATAAAGAATCTAAACCAAGTGACGAAATGCTTGGTGCTTCACATATGTTATCAGATCACAATTCTCATGCCATTTCAAATGAACTGTATAATGATTTCCCATTGTCAGATTTTTCTAATGATTTGCCTCGCGCAAGTGATAATTTTACTTTGGAAACTTTCTTGGATACAGAAGGTGGAGATATAAGTAATTTTGAAAGTTATTGGAGAGATAGTGTTGAGGCTTCTGATTAAATTTGAATTGAAATTTAAAACTGCATTTTGAAGACTTTTGTAAGATCTGTTTCAGTATTGATTGTTACCACCCCCGATCGTTTTCTTCTTTTGAAACCCTACTATGTGGCCCATTAATTCTACGAAGTTTGAGACGGTTATAAGAGGCGCTGTGGTTGTAAATACATATTTTAGCTGGTTTCGCCTGGGCTTGAAAAGTTTCCAATGAAGTCTTCGCTGTGATGAAGATAGTCATTTTTAAGTATACATGCAAAAAGAGAAGTTTCTATATCATCAGAATTCAAGTGTAAGTTTGAAACATCATAAAACGCATTAGATAGTATGGCATATCTTTTGGCTTAATAACAACTATACGTGAATTAGGTTTCCATGACGTTCAGCGAGATTTTAAGATTACTCACCATTCCTCATTGAAAAAATATCCCCCAGCGGCCCCAATGTTAATGATAAACAACACAAATGAACTCATCTCTGTAGATGGGAACACGTTCCAACACCATTCATGCGCAACAAACACGCCTATTGCGAGTAGCCAATGAATCTTTGTGCAATAAAGTAAGTATGGGAAAGTCCAAGCGTACCATGATAAAAATTGGTAGTGTAAACTTCTTGAACAAATAACACCAATCATATTGGCACTAGCCATAACCCCCATCACATAGATTGGTCCTTTTACCGGATCATTTATAATGTGGGTTGGCGAGATTGTAGGCTTGCTAAAATGTAGCAGGTCAAGGATTAATGATTTGGCAGATTTCCCAGAGACTGAAGGACCCGCCCATTTGGCAAAGATAAAGACTAATAACAGTGTGAAATGTGTGAATAGTAACACTTTATGAAACTGCACAGAGTTGAACATATCCTCGGATAAAAACCTCCAGTTGACAGTCCATTCGTATAGGAATTTTCTTTTGAAATCGAAGGCATTTGAAAGATAACTATTCCTTATATCTTGGTCATTGAATAAGAATCTCCAACTAATACCAACTTGTGTCAATCCAATAATAATCAATGGGGCGAGTGCCTTCCCCAAGACTTCATCATTCAAGAAATATATAACAACACAGAATCCTGGAAGGTAAAGCAATGCATTCATCTTAACAGAAATAGCCAATCCATAAAGGAGAGGTGCCACGAAATTCCCCAAAATTTTAGAATATTTTGGCTTGGAAATTTTCCTATAACTGGCTTGTTGTAATACCAAGACCGTTAACACCATGAACAATGTTGTGAAACAATCGTTGAACAATCTCAAGACATAGATGGAGTGCAATCTCTTGGATAGAACAAGCAAATAGATACACCATGGTGGAACATTCAATTTGGAATATACCAAAAATACAAATAACAAAGTCGCAACGTATAACCAACCAAAGATTGCTTGTCCCAATTGAATGTTATCCGTATTGGATGTGAGCCATGATAAAATCCCATAAATCCAAACATGACCAGCTGGATAAACTAAAGGTCCAGTGCCACCAAATATATGTGAATAGTTCAATTCTCCACTCTTGATTATTGTAAGCTGATCCATATATGCAGTATAATCAATCTCGGTGTATGAGATGAGTGAACGTATGAGTTTGACGGCAATGGATTCTAAGGCAAGCAGTACAGGCATAACGACAATATTGAAGTCAGGATTGAATATCAGTTGTTGTAAACCATAGATAATATCGTTGAAGACATTCTGCAGTGTTAGTTCTGGAAGTTCTTGTTCTTGTTCTTGTTGTGGGTTCTTTGTGCTTTTTTCTCCAGTATCCACAGACTCTGGTGAAGAAACCGGATCCTTTGTTGCCTTTTCGACCACAGGCATTTGTGAAAAAATGATTTAAGGTGGGAATAGACTTATGTTAAATATTAGAGGGAGATTGTGTATATCTCTGGAATGTTGAACCGTTTTCCAAAGATCATAAACTTTCGGTTGGGCCACATGAAGATTTACTATCATCAGAACAACTTTAAATGTACAGATCAGTCAAAGTTCAGGCAGTAAAAGTGATATAAGTGGTATAAGTATTATACATACACAGTGGTTTTTATTTCTAAATTAAGGTATCTATGTTGGCAAGTGCAGAAAAAAATAGCAAAAGGCATTAAAAAGTGACGATGTATTTATACTATATTATGACAATGATATGGAGAGAAGGTATGAAGATAATTAGGCAAGGACTTGTTTCAAAATTTCGTTTTGAGAGACAACACCAGCATATGTCGAGTCCAAGTATTTCAATAAATCAACAACCTTGGTCTTCAATTCTGGAGTTTCAAATTGTTTGAATCTATCAATGTTTTCTTCTCTACCTAAAGTTGACTCTCTTTCCAATTTTTCTCTTTCAGCTTCTTTCAAGAAGACAGTAGAAAATAATTCAACAACTTTTGGAGTAAATTGAACGATTTCTTCATTTGAACTTTGGTATAATTTGGCAATTAACTCAAAGATTGGTGTATTTTCTTCAAAAGCAGCTTCTAATGGCAAATGTTGAAATAAGATTGGTAAGACGACATTCAATGGAGTATTGGCTTGTTGCTTCAGAGCTAATCTGGCCACACAACCACAGGCGTTGGCATAAGATCTGTGAATAACATCTTTAGTTTCTTCATCATCTTCTTCAACATTAGCTTCTTGTTTTTGAACTTTAGATAATAATGTGGACAATAAGTTGAAGATATCAGGGTATGAGCCTGAGTAGTTGTTATCGGAATAGTATATCAAAACACCAATACCATAAGCAGCGTTACCTCTAACTTCAACAGACTTATCACTTTGTAAACGTTGTGTGAATACTTGTAAAAATTCATCAGTGTATGGGTTGGATGATTTCAAACCTGAGCCAATTTCAGCCAAGGCACCAATTGCAGAAACTTTTTTGTTCTTACTCTTGGATGTCACATTTGCTACAATGATATCTTTGAATGAAGCAAAGATTTTGTTGAAATCTGAGCCTAAAGCCAATGATAAGTTGACAAGAACCTCCAACGCACTCTCGAACAACATAGCGTCTGTTTCAGATGCATCGGCTTCTTCGTCTTCTGGAATCTCATCATCGTCCAAAGTTTGACACAAATGTTCACCTTTCAAGATGTTCATTAATTCACCACATAATTCTTCTAATTGTTGACTGTCACCGTTATCAGCAACGATTATGGCACCGTATTTCTTAACTAGTTCCGAGAATGAGTCTAAAACAGCAGCAACCATGGACAATTCATATTCTTCACCAAGAGCTTGAACGGATAACTTTCTGGCATGTTGGATCAATTTCAAAACATCAGCATCAACATATGAGCTTGCTGGGAACCCAATTGGGTATTTCTTTTCTTCGACGGCTATTGATGTGAAAGCCTCAACAACTTTCCACAAACAAGTCAAAGCTGTTTCTCTCATACCGTATGATTCTTCAGCTTGTTTTGATAACGTGGCAATAGCTTGTTCAGCGTATTCGACAAACAAATCCTTGGTACCCAGAGCTAATTCGGATAAAGCAATGGCTGCAATTTCTTTTTCAATGGTGATACCAGTATGGACTTGAAGTTTGTTGTTCAAGTCTTCTTCTTCGTCAAAAGCTTCTTCATCATCAAAATCGACGTTGAATTCCTCTTGTTCTAAACATTTGAAAATCTCTGGCATGATTTTTGGTAAAAATGGAGCAAAGTCCTTTTTGTAAACTTTGGCCATGTTGGAAATGAATGCGTAACCAGATTCTCTTAATCTGGAACTCTCAGAGTTGATAGAAGTATAAGCAGCATCAACTAAAGGTTGTGCGTATTTGCTGAAAGATTCAGTACCAACAGCTCTGGCCATGGTGGAGATGTTTTCGAAAGTCAAGGCTCTTAATTCAATATCGTCCTCAGATAGTCCTTCAATAGAGGCGGAATTTTGAATGAAGTGTTGTAGAATGTCAATGCTTTGAGAAAAGTATGGTCTGAAAGCTATACCTGCAGCATATGCAGTGGATCCAATAGCTGAAACAATAATAGATCTCAAGCTAGCGGTGTCAGTAACTTGCAACATATGGAATAGTTTGTTCATCAAAGCTTCCAAGTATTGTTCAATAGCGTCATGAGACATAAATTCAATCAAGGTATCTAAAGAGGTACAAGCATATTTGTAAACAACAGCACTAGTAGCATTATCAATGATGCTAATGATTAATGGCAATAGTTGTTCGTGATATTCAGCCAAGAGGTCTTGTAATTCATGAGTCAATTGAGCTAAAGCACGTAAAGCACTCACTCTAACAATCAATTCCGAGTCATTCAAACCACCAATAATTGCTTGCACGACTTTTTCTATATGCACACTGTAGTAGTCTGGGGCACCAGTTGAAGTAGCACCAATAGCCAAGAACCCGGCCCTTCTTTCAAACAGGTTTGAAGAGGAAAGCAAAGAACTCAATTGCTCAAAAACTGGGTTAACAACTTGTGATGGTGGTAACTCGGAAGCAGCAATAGTCAATAATCTCAAAGCTAAAGTGGCTGGTTCATTTTCCTCATTTTCATTTTCGTCATCATCATTTTCTAGCTCGGCTTCAATATCAATCTCTTCAGAAGCGATTTTCAAAGCGGCCAAAGTCAAGTCGCGACCCAATTTCTTAGATGAAATCTTGGTCTTTCTGAATGAGATGGCTGAAGTTAAGAAATGGAAGGCATAACCTCTAATTTCATCATCCAATTGAGAGTTAAGGGCAATTTCAGTCATAATTTGAATCAAAACGATCAAGTTATCACCAGTTAATTTGGTATCTAATAGAATCAAGTCATTGAATGAATTGAAGATTTGTTTAGCCAAAACATCATCATTACTTGAAATGACTTCTTTTAAAACCTCAACTTGTGATGGAATTAAATTCTTGAAAGCACTAGCCAACTGATTATCGATACTCAAGTTCGATTCAATAAGGTTAGCGACTGAACCTAAGGCCAAGACAGAATTTGATCTAACTTCACGACTTGATTGATCATGTAAAGTCTTGGAGAATAATTCCAAAAATGATTTGACACTGGCTTCAAGTTCTGGTAAGTTTGTTTCCAAAATCGACAATAACACAAAAGTTGCAGTTTCTTTACCTTGAACATTTGAATCATCAACAGCAGCATTGACTAACAATGGTAATAAGTTATCCCAAGCATTTTCTGAGAATTCGTATTCTGCAATGGCAGCAATGACTCTGGCATCAGAATGACGAATCAGTTTGACTTGTTCCTTGAAAGTAGTAGCCAAGATTGATTCCTTGATCTCATTTTTGACATTTTGGTCAGCAGATTCCCAATGTTTGTTAACCAACTTTCTCGATTCGACGGCGGCCAATTGTCTTAAACTATCACTTGGACTGTTTTGTAAAATATAAATGATGGCTGGCAAAGAAGCTGGGTTTGGGTAAAATTCATTTGAAAGTTTTGATGTTGCAGCCTTGATGACAGCTGAATCTGGTAAAGTGACTTGAGTCAAAGTCTCTTGCAAAGCAGCGACGTACTGTTGATCCATCTTGGTAAACGATATCTAGTAAAGATAGTCCAAGCGCTCTACTAGTCCTTGAAAGAAAAACAATCAGATCAAAATGCTTTTCCAATCCGGAATGTTTGTGATCTAAAGATCTAAATTTTATGGCATTTCGGTATAGATTTTTTTTTAATTCTTCAGAATTTTTTTCTACTGGGTAACCCTCGGATATTCACTTTCTAACTATGAGCGATGCGATGAGCATCACGCTGAATTCCGGGGTTGTCTATATGCCATACAATTTACAAACGTACTAAAAATCATTATATTAACATTATTATATTTATGTATATATCCCTCTATTTAAAAGATCTGTGCTCTTGTATTTTCCAAAAAAAGCACAAAATGTTCAGAACTCGTCATATGAAAGTACCATTTATCCTCTTTGTTTTGTTGGCTTAATCAAAACCTAATCACGTTGAGTGGTTGAAGATAAATCAACTTCGATTTCATCGATTAATTCATCGATGTTTTCAAATTTCAGATCGCAAGATATCGAAATCAATCTTCTGTAATTGTTCATCTTCTTATTGATACTTTGCTTTGTCAATTCATCAAGAATCTTTGTAACAATGCCTCTTCTGTTGAATTGTAAAGTTGTCAATTCCAATGCTAAATCAAATTCATTGTCATTCTTATTCATCAAGCTTATTGAAGATTCTTCTCTGTGTACCAGCTTGGCCAGACTTAAAGCTTGACTTCTTTCAATCACTTTATTCAAGTGTTGAGTTTTCTGTTCACAAAGTTGTTCCAAGTTATTTATATTATCAAGTAGCTCATCCAACGATGACCCACCATCAATTTGTGCCAACACTAATCTATTTTTCTCTTCAGTTGTGTTGATATCAGCTTCCAAATCTTCCAATATGGTTTTGGTATGTTCACTTTCTTCTTCTTTATTTTTCAATTCAAGATCGTAAGCATCAGCTAAAGAACTCAGCATGGAACTGAAAATTGGACCGACCTCTTTCAATGGTAAAGTTGGAACCGGTGGAGCTAAGACGGGCTCATCTTTGATCAATGAAGTGTTATTCTTAATATCTTCGTCATCGTCATCATCATCATTATTATCGCTATTTATAGTCTCATCTTTGATCAAACTAGCGGTTTCATTGCCATCGTTTTCCAATTGTACAGCACCAAATTTTGTCAGTAGCGTGACCAGTTCTGGATTGTTTGAATATTGGGCTAATTCTAAGGCCGAATTGCCCTTAATATCCCTATGATTAACCACTATTCTCAACAAGTTTTCGTTCCCTTGTGAAAGTTTGTTCAGTATAATTTCCAAATAGTATTTGGAAGTATCGTATTTTGTCTTTATGGACTCACAAATATAATGCATTGGAGTACGACCGCTTTTATCTGGAGTATACAGACAATTTTTCATCAAATCCACTAAGCTTTGGAAGTTGTTCTTTTGGAATGAATTGTTGAAAAAAATTGACCTTGAGATACAGTTCAAGCCAGAAACATTAGGACTCAATGGGTCAGAGCCATACTTCAGTAGCAATTTGATCAATGGAACATTGGCCATGGCACTCGCCCAGTGTAGTGGAGTGTGGCCTTCTTCGTCGATTGGTTCGTTAAAGTCGAAATCACTTGGAGGATGATGCAAGATTTGTGGAACTTCATCAGTCTCATTGCTGAAAAATTGGATCAAATTCTCAGTATAGGTACTCTTAGCATTTTTGGCCTCATTTTCATGAGGTGATGAATGACCTGAAGAAATCGAAGTGTCTGAATCTCTCATAACTTCATCCATTTGAGTCGATAAAGATCCATCATCCTGAGACCAATTCTCTTGTTGACCATTTGAATTATTAGATCTATGCTGTTGGTAATCTTGTTGTGGGTAAAATTGTGGTTGTTGTGGAATGGAACTTTGTTGTTGATGGTGTTGAACTTGCTGCTGTTGTAATTGGTGATGATGCTGTGGTTGTTGTTGGAATCCCATTCTTTGGTATCCAAAGTTGTCTTGTACTTGCTGTTGTTGGAAGCTAGGTTGTGGTTGTACTTGTTGTTGATACTGTTCATATTGTGGTTGTCCTTGTTGGGGTAAGTGTTGGTATTGTTGGTTCATGAAATTTGATTGGAAAGCAGGATCTTGTTGTTTTTGTTGCCAAAACAGTTCATCTTGAGGAACAGTCATATGACTTTGTGATTCATTGAAGGATTTCCGTTGTTCTTCAAGTCTAGCTCTTTCCATAGCAGCTGCTGCCTCTGCCTTCTTTCTTTTTGTATTATATGTTCTCTTGGGTTTTTTCAATGGACTTTCAAGATCACTACCGGTGCTAGGCATAGCAGTTGCTTTGGTTTTAGCTCTTCTTGGTAGTGGGTTACTTGGATCTGGAACGTATGATAAAATTGGAGCCATTTGATCGGTAATATTGTATTTATGAGCTAAGGGACGCGCAACGTCTAGGGGGATCCAAGTACCTTGGAAACGTCCATAACCACCTTGAATTTTTTCATGTGTACCCTTTTGAACTTCTCTTTCCAATATTCTAGTTCTATGGGCCTTTGGAAACTTGGCAGCTTTCAAGATCTGTGTAGCATTCACCCAATTATCATGACATCTTCTCATAACTGGAATTTCATCGATGTAACATTCGTAAACGTCAAGCTAAAAGGAATTATAATGTTAGAATGTGATTCAAACTCAAATCAGCTTGGTATGGAAACTCACGTTAGAATAGGTAGCCAGGAATAGATTTTCAGTGGCCATGATGGTAGACTATTGGTCCTTAAACACACCAGGTATTAAATCTAGGATACTCAATGGATTGTGGGTCAATAAAAAATCGAATCCCCTTTGAAAAGTAATAGAAAAGCAAAAGAGAGATAGCACAACGTATATATAAGGTGATGGTATAGAGTGGGTGTAACCTTTAAATAGCAAGAATGAAAGGCACTATTGAGTCTGTAACCTGGATTGGACCTATGACACTTGGATAAGAAGCACTTGTTCCGATTCATGTTAACGAAATTCCTTTACGCGTAAATTAAGTGCTTTTCACAAAAAAATCGATCGACCAAAAAGCTCTTTTAGGAAAATTGGTTGCACACCGCGTTTTACCCGTGCTGTTTGCTTGAGATTGGAATAGCTAATAGTTTGATAGTCGTTTATCATGGGTTCAATAAGACTGATGCTATTAACATCCACTTTAAACCAGCTTCATAGCTTCAAAACTGCACTATTAACGAACAAGCTCTGTATATACGGTCACGTGATCACCGTATCTGTTTGCAGTCATGTGACTAACAGTACCAAAATGCTTCAAAACACTAACCTCGGAATTCGTCCTATACATTTCATTTTTCAACAATTTTCGAAATAAAGAGGACTTTTTGCTGATGGAGAACAAATTGATTACTAGGAATTGATAATTGTGGGACGATCGAGGTATAATTATAGGATAATATGGTATGTGGAATGATAAGAGGATATTATCATGCTGTTGTGTGGGACTGTTTACTAACTCAAATGATTTTTAGCTGCCACTTTATTTGCTTACTGCTGCCAAAGGCCAATCAACATTGGTGGAGTTAAAATCTGGTGAAACCATCAATGGTGTTCTTACAGAGATTGATAACCTGATGAACTTGACATTGACTGAAGTGATTGAAACAAGCTCAGTATGTATCACATTTGTGGATGTTTATGACCAATTCGCACAATACTAACTAACCATGACAGAATGGTGAATCATTTTTGAAAGTCCCAGAAATATTTGTTAGAGGTAAAGACATCAAATATCTAAGACTACCAGAAGAGCTGATAGGAGAAATCAAACAACGTAATATGCAGAGCCAAGAACAGCGTTACCAAAGAAACAGAAACAACAATGACAACAATAACAGAAATAATAACAATAATAATAGAAATTACAACAACAACAACAACAGAAATAATAACAATAGAAATTATAACAACTCTGGAAGAAATAATCAAAACCGTCGCGGTGGAAATAACAACAACAACAACAATGGTCGTTATAACAATGACCAGCGTCAACATAACAACCAACAACAACATCAAAATCACCAACAACAACATCAACCTCCACAACCACAATCTCAACCGCAATTCCAATAAATATAATGCCCAATTCCATATATGAAATCAGCGAAAAGTGTATGGTTGAACTTTAACGAAGTGTATACTAGGGAAACATTATGACATATCTTTGTTTTTTTTCAACAAGATTGATCAATAGTAGTTGAATACATAAAGTCATATGATTATATGTGCTTCCCTTGGACAACAATCTCGTTAGTTGTGGTGTCTGATGGCTTGGCTTTCACATATAGTACACATTCATTTCCGATTAATTTGGTTGTAGGTACACATTCTAGCCGAAAACATGAAAAAAATTCAGCCTATCACTTAACCAAATAATACCAAATACTACGTTAAAATACTGCGTGTAGTTCGTTAAATTTCTTTGCTTGTCAACCCTTTAAAGTCCCCAATGTGTAGAGCACTACAGTCCAGTAAATCACTTGATAACTTTTGTATAATGTACATACTCAGACTATAATTCTATAATATAATGCTACTATGATTTTTGATGATGCAACTGCCTTCTATATCAGCTTCAGTACTAAGTCACCATCTGATCTGATCCTATTTGCTTGTGTTCAATCGGCTTTTATAGCACCATATATTCTATAGATGAACACAGAAGCGGCAAACAATCCCAAGGCGCCCATGGCCAGTCCAATCAACGCACTTAGTATAGTGGTATATGCAAAGAATAATATGATGGAGACGAAGTCACGCACTTTCAAATGACTAAAGAAGTAATATATCGAATATACTTCAATGAACCAAGCCACACTGGTCCCGATCCAGAACGATCTCCATTGCCATCTCCAATCACCATATATCAAACTGAGATAAACAGCAACAATGACCGATTCAACAACGACAAGCGTTAATAAGAAAATTGTGAATGATAAGAACCCATACATGTAATAAAATGATGTTTTCTCCAACCAGATGGATCTGAACACAAACAACAGTTCCACATAGATTGTTCCGAATGGAATGATACCAAACACAGGAATTGAATAAATATATTTGGTGAATTTTGGTTGATAAGGCACTGGTTTAACACCTGCTGATAAATTTGCATTATTTGCCACAGGAGGTGATCTATTGCCCCAAACACCACCAATGATTGATAATGGGACTTCCAATGCCAGGAAGAAAATGATTAGAAGCACCACAGTACCGAATGGTAATGCCACTGATGAGTCTTTTGCCCAAACTATACAGTTCAAAGCCAAAACGGAGACTAAAACAATGAATGGAAGTGACCCACCTAAAAGAATTGAATATTTGAGAGTCTGCTGGGTTGTTAGATGTGGGATGGATTGAAATGATTTGAAAAATCTTATACCGGAATAACCAGCTGCTGTACCACCTATAATAAATAATGAAAGAGCGGAACTTAGCACTGAATTTCTTATATTTGGACCCAAGATCCCCGTGACAGATATGATCAGCACTCCAATGATTGTGAAGAACACCTGAACACCTGACGAGAGGATTATAGATAATAATAATGGCTTTGAAGGAGGACGGAAAACATCATTTGAAATCAATTTCCATCCTGAATTGTTGAAATTATCAGACTTATCCGTTTCAATAGCTATATTCTCCGTGGCAATGTCGATACCTGAGTTGTTATATGTTGCGATATCTCTGTTTAACGTTCTCAAGAGTACCACACCAACCACTGCTGAAAGAAATGAAACAAGGACTAAGGAATTGATCAATGATAACCAGTGAATATGATCATCGTTGACTTCACCTGTGAAATATAGCTTCCAACGTTCACTCCATGCTACTTTGACCTCTTCTCTCCAGTAAACGGCATAAGTGAAAGGTATAAGGACTTCTTCTTTTGTGTCAGGGTCCAACATGAAATTTTCATGGTTTTTCGAAGCTCCAGGACAATGGAAATCTGCAACACTTCTTGGATATACTTCGAACCCAACAATGGTCTGCTTGCCATCTTTCTCAGTATGGAATCTAATCACAAGCATGACATGGTTGTTGATATATGTGTTCCCATCTCTAACGAACCCCAATGGGAATCCAGCAGCATAGTATTTCTTATTATCAGTTGAACTTATGAAAGTGGTTGCGCCTGGTAAATCATCAATTTGCCATTCTGCCACATATCCAGAACGGATCAATTGGTCGGCTCTCTTGACCGCCGCTGGTCTAGTCATCCTATCACAAAGTCTATGACAAGATGCATCTTCGTTGAACTTCAAGTTATAATCCGACCCCCAAATCCTGTCACCTCTAATCACTTCGTTAAGGGATAGATGTAAGGGTCTTGCATTTTTTGTTGGAGGGCAGATGAAAGGTAGTTCGTAGTATGCATATGGCAATTGCGTTGTGTCGGACTCGACTCTATTGACTAGCAAGTCGACTTTTTGACCCTTTGTGTATGTGTTGGGTGTCCATCCTGTTGGTTAACTTGTTAGTAATCTGGACAGATTCAGGTACGGATCTGATACGGGATCGAGATCCACCTTCTGTTCGGGCTGAAGCACTTACCAAACGGATCCCAGGCTATCACCGTGTTTAGGATTGATAGCAGTAATATCAACTTCCAGGACATAGTAGATAGAATGTTGTGGTCACTACTTATTGCTGGTATCTGATGCGTTCTTGTGATCTTGTTGATGTGTTTCATTTGAATTTCGTTAAAAATATTCGCGACTTTTATGTCAGCGGGCCAGAACCAGCACTTTGGATCTGAAGTTGTATCACGAGACTTCACTGTGTATGAAGAGACGGTGAAGACTGGGCTGGACATGTTGTTCTGGTGGCTCTCATTAGCGTGTGTCTCTTTTTTCCCAGCTCCATTGGCTTGTTTTGGTGGAGTTCTATTAATTACTGTGGAGCGTAAGCGTAGAGACGCGTATTGGCAGAAGAAGAGCCACCAGGAGGATATAAGCAGCTTTTGATGTTCGATTTTGCGCTGTTTTGGAGTTTGGAGTTGTTCTTATGGGTTTAAGTATAATACTGTGAGCCTCTATGTAAGTAACAGGTCATCTATATCACACAAGTCAAGCCATCCATCGTAAAGTGTAATACTAGTGGGTAGCATTAAAAGACTGTTAATCAAGATCTGAGATATAATGATGGGATTGGATTATGAGATATTATAGAAGCCATAAAATTATCAACGGGGTAGCAAGAGTGTAACAAGATCCATAACACTCCCTCTTCGCTCTTAAGGTGAAATTGAAAGAGATTCAGCTGTTGGAATTAATTAATCTCATCTTCTTTGGCATCTTTCTATACATAAAGATTCGAGCTAGAGCACCATTAACAGCACCGAAAAAGAGGGAAAAAATCAGAGAAAAAGAGGCGATTCTCCTTCAGCTACCATTGACACATACACAAATCAAACACACCTAATTTCCCTCTTTCTAACAAGAATTCTGAAGTGAATTGATATGGATGTAGTATACTCCCCGGTACGTCCACACACCACTTTGTTTGTTTTGATTACACAAAAAATCAAACTACCATCACCATCGCGAGAAGAACGCTGTGTCTCAAATCCAAGAGGAATAAAGATAAGGTCAACTGAAGAGGTGGTGTGTCAGTATTGTATTATTACGGTCTTGTGTTTGTGGGTTTTTTTGCTGGTTCAGTTCGTATCATTTTCCACCCAAAGGATAGTATTGTGGCAACAAATTCCAATTCATCATGAGTCAAAAGGATTATACCATTCAACAACTACGATCTATAATCATACACTCCCTAGACAATGACTTGATAACGTCGGCTGAGTTTGCAGCAGAGAGGCTCATAGCTGAAACTTCTGATAGTGACATGGACTCGCTACATCTTTATGGGCTGGTCCTATTGAAATTACAACGCTTCAAAACTGCATATAACATCACTGTTAATAAACTACATCTGGGTTGTTCCTTTGTTTTCGCTAAATCATGCCTTGAACTAGAGCATGGCTCAGAAGGTATAGCTTCACTCTTATCAACTCAACAGCTCTGGGATTCAAAAGATATTAGCAACAACCTAAATTATGAGTACGATAGGAAACTAATACCAGATTGTGCAACTTTCTATAACATGTTGGCAAAATTATACACATTGGTTGGCGATCGAAAAGAAAGTGCTATAAATCACTCAAAGGCATTACAAAGGAATCCTTATCTTTGGGAATCGTTTGAAGAATTAAATAAAATGGGAGCAAATGTGCGTGTTAAGTCAATTTATAAAGTTCAGAATAGTAATCCAAAATTATCAAATGATGCTCTGGCAAATATAACGATCGCTAATGATTCTTCGTTTTACTCGAGAGACCCGTTCGGTGATATACAACCGATATTCAATAAGAATAATGCAAACAATGATGTATTCGATTTTGGTAAGGCAATAAGAGAAGAAAGTCCAGATTTCCAAACGCCCAAAATCAAGCAAACCAATTATCCAAATGCACCTGTAAGAAAAACAAGATCTTCCGTATCTAGAGAGGTTTTCAAGCAGCCGCCTTCGTTACCCAATGTTACAAATTCAGGAACCGCTGGGGCCAGTGACAGCATAAGAAGACCAACTAGATTATCTACATCAAAAGTTACTTCAAGATTAATGGCTCCTCTGTCAAGTGCAACTAAAAACTCAAACAACTTATTGTCATCCGCTTCGTCAAATCATAGAAAGAGTTCTAATAACCATACTCTGAGGAAAAATAAAATTTTCGCAGCAGCATCATCGAATTCTTCCTCTATAGATCAAGGAAGCTCTAAAAGAACTCTTTATATGTCAAATGAAGAATCTTCAGAACAATACTTACTGAACCTATATTCCCATTATGCCAAAGGTTTGAAAGCAATGTCAAAATTTGATTCTTTTAAAGCTATTCGAATCTTTACTTCCTTACCTGAACAACATTTGAATACACCATACACATTGAGTAAACTAGGAAGATTACATTACGATATAATAAATTATCAAGAAGCATTGAAATTTTTCACGAAATTGAGATCTTTGGATCCAACAAGAATCGAAGATATGGAATATTTCTCAACATTGTTATGGCATCTACATGAAGAAGTTGAATTATGCAATCTAGCTCATGAATTGATTAATATCAATAAAAATTCTCCACAAACTTGGGTTGCTATAGGGAATTTGTTTTCATTAACGAGAGAACATGATGAAGCTATAAAATGCTTCCAAAGAGTTTCTGCTATAAACCCAAAGTTCCCATACGCTTACACTTTACAAGGTCATGAATATTTGACTAATGATGCTTATGAGAATGCATTGGAAAGTTTCCGTTCTGCTTTGATATTGGATCCGAGACATTACAATGCCCTTTATGGTATTGGAATGGTTTACTTGAAATTAGGAAACTTTAATAGAGCTGAATTTCATTTCAGGAAAGCTGTGGATATTCATCCAGTTAATGTTATCTTATTGTGCTGTGTTGGTATGATGCTGGAGAAAATGGGTAAAAAGCAACAAGCTTTGAAACAATATGAGTTGGCATGTAAATTACAACCATTAAATGCTCTCCCATTGTTTAAAAAGGCACAATTGTTGTATTCGATGGAACATTTCAATCAAGCACTAATAGAATTTGAAAATTTGGAACATATAGCACCAGATGAAGCAAGTGTTCATTTCCTTTTGGGTCAGTTGTATAAATTTGCCGATAGAAAACTGGATGCTGTTAAACAATTTACTATTGCCTTGAACTTGGATCCAAAAGGTGGCCATCTAGTTAAGGCTGCGCTAGAAGGATTGGATGATAATTGACTGGGGACAAGGTCAATAGGACTTTTCAGATTATTGATGAACTACATGAAGAATTAATGGACTACTCAATATATTTTATTAAACGTAGTATGGTGCAATAATATGCATTTTCGAGGAGACATTTCCTCATTACTCTATATGCTGTTCTTATGTTTGAATCTAAGCAATATTGTTATAACTTGGCAATTCCTGTTGCTGTTGTGGCTGTTGGTCAGAATATTTAGGTAATTGACTTGAACTACCTTCCTCTTTGCTATCATCATTCCCTAAATTATCAAATTGCTGCTGAAGTCTCTTCTTCTCATCATTTTCTTCAAACACTTGTTCAGATTCAGCAGGATGATTGACAGAAGCCCGAGATTGTGGATATGTGGAAAGCACTTGTTGTGCAACATAAGGGTCGAGCCCCATCATCTCAACATACTCTTGTGGAGCTGGAATCCCAGACATGACTTTAACCTCTGTTTTAAATCTAGCATCCAAACCAGACCAACTTTTCAAACTCTCTGAAAAACTTGCGTCGATGCCCAATCTATAATCCGCCTTCATATTACAAGTCTCAAGAGTTGGTTGTATTGAATCTGGTACTAGGGCTTGGGAATAGAGATGTTCTGGTATTGGAAGCTCATATGGGAGGGAGTTTGAAGTCTGGTTGAATAAAGGATTGGGCGTTAGCTCTGCCAAATCTATTTGATGGTTCACTTCTTTTCGAGAAAGGATTCTATACCGACCGTCTTTTGTGTCTGTGAGACGCCCCGCACGGACGTTTAGATAACATGTTAGATAAACTGAAAGATCTGTCATGTAAAATTGTCCCAATCCTGAAGATTCACCATCGATTCCCCTGTAACGATCCGGACCATATTTAGATGTTATGAATGTTTTAAAATCTGGAGCTTGGCCAATCTTCAAAAATGGACCTGTGCTTCTTATTTCGAATGTGAAGGGGACTTCATATTCTTGAGCATATTTCGGTTTGGGCTTTTTGGATCCAAATACCGACTTGAGGAAATGTGAGGATTCTTTACCAAATGATCTCTTGATGGGGATTTCATAGGATTCGGGGCCTGTTGGTTTTTCAGTTAAAGCGATTCTCTTGTGGATTTTCTCTTTGAAGCAGTTATCCTTTCGAAGAAATATTGGTTGTGAAAATCTTATGATCTCATCAATTGGATCAAACATCATGACCTGAACAGTTTGGGATTCTGTAGAATTCCATTTATACCATGAGGCTCTTTTGACAGTGACTCGGATTGCATAATGAACATTTGCATCTTCACCAAGATTCAAGGAAGGCGGTAGTGTTGTCAACCCGTGAGAAACTCTTCTGTCATTATAACCACATTCGTTTTGTAATGGGATTTTGAATTGGAAATCATGATTATAATCACCAGGTGTCATTGTGAATTCTTTTCCTTTACTCACATTCCGAACATTTTCAGGAGGGAAAACAATGGACTCCCTAAAGACCAGCGTATGTGATTCTGTTTTAATATCAGTTCTTGTAGTATTACCACCACCACCATTGTTTCTTGTAACCTTTTTAAGAATTTCTGTTTTTGCAATACCAATAAAACTAACAATAACTTTCTCCACGGAGATTTCTTTATTTACTTTGAGATTGACATTCCCTCTTATGGTGTCCAACAGAGTATAGCGATTGAAGGCATTGTTCAATGAGAGCCCGATTTCCACAGATCCTGATCCCATAGCTATTGCTGATATGGTTTCCAAGGTATCTGCTAACGATTTCTAGTGAATTATCCAACGCTTATATACTTGATAATGAAACCTCTCAATCGGAAATTTACGAAATCGGCAGCCGCAGAAAAAGGGTCACTAAGAGCTGCGCGACACCGCCAATGGATGACAGAAGGCTGGAATATCCATGACTGGGGGTCCAACAGCCAGTGCTGTCTAGCCATTACTACATGGCTATCTCTGCTGGATCTCACTTATCCGATGTGCTGATACATTTATATATCATTCACTATATGCAGGTGGTGGTTGTGAAGCAGCTGTGCCCTCTTTTATGGAATGGTTTTGTTGATCACCAGACTGCTGCCGAGTGCTTGCATTAAGAGTATCATTTCTAAAGGACTGAATTGTGTATCTTGTCAAAACTTGATGGACCGATTGTGGTGATATTCCCTTCATGAATAAATATTCCTCGGGAGGCGGAACGCCAATAATCAATTGCACGTCTTTAGGAAATCCAGACCCTTTGAGTGGTGGTTTGGTATAACTCGTTTTTGAAGTCCAATTAGATGTACCAGATTTAAATTTGCCCGAAATCTCAGTTTTATATTCTGTCTTCACATTACAAGTTTCAAATGTAGGATATAAAAGTTCAAGATTTTCACCCTCTTGTGAAAGCTGTGGTTCTTTCAATGATGTCTTCATCTCTTCTTTCAGCATTACATCTTTATGTAAAGCAAATGGAACTTCAATTTGATATACATTTGAGCCATTCCCTGCGACATAGTTTGGGTTGTAGTACATCTTGGCTAAGTCGATGGGTACTTCAATATCCTTTTTGGAGCATAAGATATACTCGCGTTCTCGTCTTCTTTGGAACTTTTGGCCATTGACAATAAGATTATTTTTCAATTTAATTTGAAATTCCATGAAGTAAAATTCACCTAGTCCAGATGATTTTCCATCAAGTCCTTTATATTTATCTGGTGGCTCGTTAGATGTAATATAAAGCATCACATGTAAAGGTCGACCTATTGTGAAGAACTTTCCTTGGAATCTTGCTTCAAAAGTAAATGGAACATTAAATTCACTAGCAAATTTTGTTGGAGAGCCACCAAACAATGTGTTTATGAAACTGGAAACTTTTCTTTCAAATGTCTTTTCAATTGGTAATTCATAAGAACCTGGTCCTGTTGGTTTTTCAGTTTTGGCTATTCTTTTGTGAACCTTCTTATTAAATTCATGGTCTTCTTTAATGATTATTTCTTCCTCGTTGGCTATGATTTTGTCAATAGGAACAAATGGTGATATGTAAGGTTGAATCGTTAGAGTGAAATCACTTTTGAACCAAGAAGGTCTTTTGACAGTGACTTTCAACTCGTATTTGATCTCAGCAAATGGTGAGAAAAATGTTGGAGGTAGCTTGTTAATTTCACCTCCATACTTGTCACTGGATTCATCATGAGTACATTCGTTGGCCAATGGTAGTTTAAGCTGGAATTCATAGGAATGTTCACCAGGAGTCAGGGTGAATTGGGTCCCCTTGCTCACTTTGCGAACATTTTGTGGAGGGAAAATAACAATCTCTCTACTCACCAGCTTATGCGACTCTGATTTGAGTCCATAAGAATTGGCAATGTTTCCTTCTCCCTGGACAACGTCACTTGGACTAACTTCAAATTTCGATGTTGAGGTTCCGTTGAAATTCAGCTTGATATTACTGATTGTGATCTCTTTAAGGACTTTCAAGTTGACTTTACCCCGGATTGTATCAAGCGGTGTATACCGTCTGTTTTTGCCATCCAATACCAGTGTAAGCTCGACGGACTTTGATGTGCTCATGGTCACCATGCTAATCAATTATCAATGGCTTCTTGTCATTTTCTGATGGCTGATCAACGAGATCAAATCTTCAAAGACGTTTCAATTCTGCCGATCGAAATACAAACACAGCAAAAAGTTTAACATATCGGAAAAGGGTTCAAAAGGGCATTTCGAAGTACTTTTCTCAGTCTTACACAGGTTTAATCGCTGATTAAAGAGCTTTGAGTAGAGTCCAAGTCAAGGGAGTACTATTCAAGTATAATTTTGTAATTTTTGAACTACATCGATGTGCTCAATATTTTATCTGAACTCACGTATGGGAAGAAATGGCCTGACGCAAGAAGAGGGAAAGTTGATGCGAATGCACCAACGGCTAAAGTACAAGCAAAACATACAGTAGAACAGAAAATTAATGACATTAGAGCTATAAAAAATAACGATAATACTTGCAGGATGAGCGAGCCTTTGACGAAAAGCTAAATACTAGTCTATAATATTGTTCACCTGGCTCTTATGAGATTCATGATGCATTCAAAACATCAGAATATGTTGGTAAATTAGCTTGTGCTGGGATGCTTTCACTAGCCATTGGTGGTGGAATTCCTCCTAAAACATCAATCCAACTCTCTATTGAAATCTCTGTAATTTTTTTGGATCCTTTAGTTTCTGCAAACCCACCAGTGATTCTTAGTTTATATTTCCTCTCCACATTACAAGTTTTGAAATTTGGGACAACTGCATAAGGTATTATTGCATTTGAATAAACTGATGATGGAATTTCCAATTCATGTAATGCAGATCCTGTTTGTTCGTTCATAGCTTTAGATTTTCTTGAGTATGCAAGATCTAATTTCCCACTTACTGATATTTCACATAGAGAAATGACTTTAAAATCTTGTCTCTTGAATTCTTGTGATATCACATTTGTCACTATGAATAACTCAATTTTCAAAGTTTTCAAATAAATAGCACCTAATCCAGAACTTTCACCATCGATACCGAAATATTTTTTAGGATTGGCTTTCGAAAGAACGTAAAGTTTATAAGTTGGTGTTTTCCCAGCTGTTTGAAATAATCCATTGAATCTAGCTTCGAAAAAAAATGGAACATCATGAGATGTGATTGTTGGTGGTTCGTTTTTAGGTGGGATTGCTGGTGGTTGTGTAACAGATTGTTGTTGAGCAACATCATCATCCCAACTACCAAAGAACAAAGTTTTCAAAAAACTAGAAGACCTTCTTTGAGGTGAAGGGGGACCAGCCGTGCCTCCTGGTGTGCTGCTCCCTGTTTGTTGTGTTGACGGTCTTTGTGGTTTATCATATATTGCAATGATTTCTGGGATTTTATCTTTGAAAACATGTTCTCTTCGTATGAAATTAACTTCTCTGCTTGAACTATTAAGATTATCTAATGAATCAAATGGAATGAATCTGAAGGGTGAAAATTTTCTTATATTTGGCTTTAAAATTGAAGCTCTTTTAACAGTAACTTTTAAAAAATAGTTGATAGTAGCCAAATCACCTAAATCTGTTAATGATGGAGGTAATGCACCTCCAATATGTGTATCTGCACTATTAACATAATCTAAATTGTATCTAGATATTTGGAATTTGTTTGTTATACCATTCTTAGGAATGTTATTAGAGCCACAAGAAGAATTAAACGGTAATTTGAATTCAAACTCATATTCATATTCTCCAGGTGTTAATGTGAATTCCTTAGCTGAACTGACTTCTCTAATGTTTTTCGGTGGGAAGATGGTTCTTGCCTCGTATAACAATTTATGAGTCTCAACTTTTGTAACGATCTTCTCCTTTTTCTTCACAAGTTGCTTCTCTTTAATCATTGTTTGTGATACACCTTCCAGCTTGATCTGTATACAACTTAGCGAAATTTCCGACCGCACATTGACAAACACTTTCCCTCTGATGGTATCCAGACTGGTGAATATGTTGGAAGGTCTCAGCTCCTGGACTTGTATCTTTACCTCACAAGCGGACACCATTTTCCAATTGTTTCCATGAGGATTAACTTTCCGTTGTATCTTTAAAGCTTGCTGTCTAATATCCGTGGGGACAACTTTCCAATTTTTTTATCTCAAGATGATTCTTTTCTCTGACAATGATTGATATGACCTTCTTTGATGAAACTAATAAGAAGTACTAGACAACTTTCTTCGAACTACTGACATCCAAATCTCCAATTCCAAAAGAATCAAGATTGTGCCAAAGTGCTTTTCGTTTTTCGCTAATTAGATACATCAAATCTGACATAATCTCCAGCCATCTACGTCAAGAAAAAGATTATAAGGATCTTCAGCCATTTTATTTATTGATCAACACTATGTGAATTCACTAGCTGAGTTCTTTAGATATTTCATAGCTAAATACGTTATATCAATGATGATGAACCTGACTATGTACTCGCTCAGGAAATTCACCACCAGGTTGAATTGCTCGACATTCTCAGCTCTTTGCGAAATATGCCTGCTAATGGTGTTTAGTGTAAATTGTAAATTCTCAATAGCTTTTATGTATTCATGCACTGTGGCCTGGTCTTTAACTGATCTGGAAGAAGCCGTCGATGACACAGATATCGAACGGGAATGTGAACTGGTTTTACTTTTTTCATTTCCTGAATTGCTTCCTAAAGATGAATGGGTTTCTGGATTTAGTGAATGTCTTTTGGGTTTAGCTTTGATTTTGCCTCTAAATTTATCCAGTATTAATGAATTTCTCTTTTTGGGCTTATCGGATTCAGGTACTTTCCCAGGTATCTGTGGTAATTGCTTATTGTTTGGTGGTGTGACTGTTGATGGAATTGGATTTTTAAGAGATTCTCTTGAGTTTGTTTTGTATGGACGAGACGTTATTATACTTGAATTTGTTGAGATCGAGTCACTATCAAGAGAAGTATTTTGACTCTCCACTTGGAAAACATCAAATGCATCCATTAATTTTTTATAATAGGTTAATGTGGGTTCTAAAGTGGCCAATTTGGAAGAATCACTATTATCACCATCAAATTTCCTCAGAGTTGAACTAATTTCTTGGATAATGTTGATTTTAACAGTACCATTTAATATAGTTTCTGGTTGTTGATATAATTTCCTATCCAAAAATATTCCATTTGTGAAAAAAGTCCCCTTTTCAGATTGATATGATTCCACAATTTTATCCAGGACGTATTGGGGTCTTTCAATTCCTCTTTCAGGTATCACCAAACTTTCACGTTGTGCTTGAGGTAATTGCTCCCAACTCTGAAATAAAACACTGTCCTGGAATGCAGGTGTTGTAGTATAGCTCTGGTTTGGTTTGGATCCTGGCGGGAGAAATGAGCTGTCTGGAGCATTATTGGCATTCACTTGTGATATAATATTATCAACATCTGTGAATTTTCTAGAATTTATAGAAAAACTATCTGTTGAGCATTCTTCATCTGATTGATACACCTTGATAAGACCAACTTGGAAATTATTGAATGTGCTTGAGTATATTGAAGGACTCGAAACAATGGATTCCCTTTGACGGTCTGAAAGAATTCTCTTTGGTGGGCTTGTAAAGTTTTTGTTATAATTCATATCTGCATAGTCATATAAAACCAGATTATGATTGCTCAAGAGCAGTAAATTCGTGAATGTTTGGTATGTTGCCACTAAACGGGTACTGACTTTAGTGATTTTGACTCTATTTTATCAACTATAGTTATCTTGAGCACAAAAAAAATCACCTTTCAGCTTTTCTAGTGCTTCTTCGTAACTCTTGCGCAATTGATAAACGGTCGTGTCTCAAGAATGTGAACAATGTGAGCTTTAGGAAATGCGATTTGGTCTGGAGAGCGGGAAAGAGTGTGACTATCTATAGTTGGTATTCTGCTATACTTTACTCGCTCAATCTGCGTCTAAACTGTTGATCTTATCCACAATCTCTAGTACTCTGGCTCTAAAGTACCCACAACTCCAACTTCAATCTCGCTTTTTGACCATTTTCCAAAGATCTTTCAGGTACCAAGATCTGGTCACGTGGAAAGCCCAACCAAACTACGCCCAACAGAGCCAAAACTCTTAGTCTTTAAGCACCACAGTTGGCTTCAGTGGCCTGGAATACAAGCTAAGTGTATGGTCCGTTACCCAAGTAAACTCTGTGGGTAGTCCCATTCTCATACCAAGTTCTGCTCCTCAAGAGCTTCGAAGCTGGCTGAAACTTTTCTGTATGGGGAGATTACGGAATCACAGAAAAAAATCCGGCTTTACCATTACAACAACTATATGGATTGGTATTAAAGACCTTGAATTTATAGTGTTGGTGAAGTGGAAATGGTTATCCTTTCTCAATCCAAGAGACCAAAGTTCCTCTTGAACCTGGACATCCAAGAGCTCTCAAATATCCCCAAAGTCTCGGGTGGTTGCTACGTCAAATGGTATATCAAAGACTCTCCGACACAACAAATCAAAGGTCGTACCACAAAAGCTCATATAAAAGATCACAGAGCCCATTGGGATTACAATTTCGAAACTTTGATCAAGATTGGAATGAGCAAGGCGAAAATCTTACAGGACAAAACCTTGATTTTAACGGTATACGTTGACAATACACATCATCACCATCATCATCATCAACATAACAATAAACAAGCGGACCAAACAAAAAATCATCAACGTCACCTATCAGTCGAGCATCAACCAACTTTTTCAAGCTTTCTACAAACAGATAAATTCGACCACTTGGATGAAAAACTAATACCAAAGGGCACACAAACGACCATTTTGGGGAAAGTTGAAATAAATCTTTCTGAATATTTGAATTATGAAGAACCAACATCAAATAGGTATCTTTTACAACAATCAAAAGTCAACTGTATTTTGAATGTCAAAATTGGATTGGAACCATTGAAAGGTACAAGATCAGAATTCATTGCTCCATCTTTGAGAAATACAAACGTTTTCAAAGGGATATCTGATGTCTTTAGTGAAAACCTTAGTCATGATAGCGCAACTGGACAAAGTTCACCAGCTGGATCTCATCATAGACCCAATAGCGCCTCGGGGATGAGTTCCAATGATAGATATCATAAATCATCGATGGCTATCACTTCTGATCCTGTTGTTTCAAAGCTTTATGAAAAAACATTTGAAATTTCGTGGGATCCTAGACCTGGTGAATTTAATGCAGTGGATAGCATTGATGATATATTTGACGGTGGTGATGGCTGGGCTAAGAATGAGGACGGTGTTAATCTGATAGATTTGGATATCATATCAAATCAAACACAAAGTGCGTTATTTCAAGTCAACGATGCGAATAGTGACCATGCTACAAAGGCTCTATTGAAAGAATGTGATGTTAGAGAAGATATGAAAAGTTGGAGTGTGAGCCAGATACACCCATAAAATATAACTATGAATTAAATCATACCAATGCTGTTGCTGGGGTTTTATTGTTGAACCCAAGATCCATATGTCTAAATCCTTTGAAAAATTTATGTCTGGGAGTTGAAGGAGAAGATACTGGTCTTGTGGTATCCTCGTCAGCTGTTTCAACATCGATTTTGAATTTTGCTGATGATTCATTTTTAACTGATGCTCTTCTGGAAAGATTATTGACTGAATGATATCTTTTCACTTTTTTGGAGAGTTTCTCAGAAACCGATACAATTTTGGTAATCTGAACAGTTGAATGTTCTTTAACTCCAGAGTCTGCATTCACAGCTGAACCTATCTTAAGATTAGGTTGAGATGACTCAAAGTTATGTTTGACTTTAGTGGCAATCTTAAATTTCTTCTCTTGTGAATGCCCAAAATTGGAGAAATCTGAAGTTTTAATATTCTGCTTATCTAAAACACTTTTCCTACCCTCCAGTTGTACGGGCAATAATGATGATGTTTCTAGATTTGGAGAATTTCTATCATGGTCATGATTTTCCATGATTTCATCAATACTGCTGCAATGATCTGAAGATTCATATCTCAAGGGGGATTGTACAATTGGGAAATGGATACAATAGCATTTTGGGTGACTGAGTCTTGTTGAGGAATCGAACTGATTGAAAGCGCATCTGTATCTTCTATCATCATACGTTCCTTTGAATTTACCGCGTCTTATAAATGGAGAATTGACATTGATGCCTGATCCCAAACGGCAATTATCATTCCTATGGCGTTTGTTGACATCACGACTCCGCTGACGCTCCAGGTCGTTAACTTGAATAATGTCCAATCCAGGTAGTAAAAGATAGTCTCCTAGTTCATCTTTATCTTCGCCAGAATCGCCTGATGATTTTGGAGGTTCAACTTGTTGTTTGTTTGATGAATTGCAATCCTTTTCACCCAATCCGATATTAACCACCTCAGGCTTTGGTTTTGAATCACTATTTCTTTCTGCTGGAGGGTTTCCAATCACAATGGATGCACTAAGGTACTGGTATGAATCATTTTCTTCGCCATCTTCGTCATTTTTCCCTGCATCATCAATATGAAGAATACTGGACCAGTTTTCAAATCTTGTCGAGATGGAACTCCCTCTTGTCTGACAATCAGATATGATGGACACTTCTTTAGCATCTGACATATGGATGAATGAATACTTTTTTCTATCCGGGGTGAAATAACTAGGTTGAATGGATCCTAGTTTGAACGAACTTCACAAACTTCGAAATCTTTCAATTGTTAAAGTGCAAATGATGTTGTATAGCAATTAAATAGCTGAAGGTCTCCGGTTGAACCTATATCAATGTACATATAAGAGTTTCAGTAATACCTCAGGGCTTTTCGAGTATTCCTTCTGAAACATCTTTTTTTTTAAAGATCCATGGTTGGGATTATTACTTGACACAAAACCAAATTTACATCAAATCTATACCCCAAGAAAAACAAACAATGTCCTATATGCACCAAACAAAATATTAACGCCAAATCATAACCCATTAATACCATATCTATCTATACCAGAACCTTTTTCTTCTTTTTGAAAATTCCAAGTGTAGCCTTTTTGTATGGCGTGTAAGCTCTGCATAAACTACATGGACCACCAAGTTTATTGCTTTGCTTTGTTGAGCTTAGCGCTTTGAAAACACAATCTCCACAATAAATATGACCACAAGGTAAAATGTAAGTACTTTCTGGGCTATCGAAACATACTGCACAATGTGCATTCTTCAAACTTGAAGTTTCCTGGTGAGAAGTATCTTGCAATTGCTCCTCCACAGTTCTTTGTTGAGACGTTTTATCACCCTCATCTTTTGTGTCTTCATCTTCTGAAATCACAAAGTATTCTCGCAGTTCATCATCCACGTCTATGATCTCTTGTGCAGATGGGATGGCTGTGCCTTGTCTTGTTGTTGGTGTTGGTCGTAGTGTAGTAGCAGTAGGCGCTTGTCCCATGATCTGAATACTGTCCTGCGTCAAATCCGCTGGTATTGGTTGGCGATGAATATGTTGTTGAGGTAGATGCTCTTCACATAGGTCACTCAAATCACTCAATGGTGTTGTAGACCTTGAATTACTGTGAATGTATGGGATATCATCGTCATCTTCTGGCTCTACTATCTGGTCAGAATTATCATCTGCATTTCTGATGCGCTTATGTGCCAATTCACTCTCACTGTGAACAGATTCGCCTCCATCCATAGTGCTCCTGGTTCTTTTCGGCATCTTCTCTTTGGCTCTCTTCTCGTCTATCTTGCCTAGTGGTACCAATGACTTCAATATCGCCGCCTTCAAACTCTGTCTTCAAGTTATCAGGGCAATTTAGTTTGCCATCGTACCGTTCTGGAGCTCAAAACTTGAGGATTTGAAATGAAAACATTGGAGCTTTAGGGCATGTGGCTTCTCGTTTCTTCTCAGTCATGTGATGTTACCTAGGTCTCTACTGATACCGCGAAATCAATCTACCTCCCAGTAACTTCCACACACCACACCTTCTCACTCTGGTTCGCGCCGCTGCCAAACGCTTTTTTAACTATGTGAGCTCCTTCAAAATCCCAGCGGTAAGCACACGCAGTCACATTTTTTTTTCGGGAGATCCAGTTCGCTGTGTGTGGGAAGGTCTGGTGAAAAATTGATATTGGATTTTCTACATACAACATCATCAACAGTTATTGAAGAGGTCATATAACCAAGTAATAACGTCAAAATGTCAGCAAGTGGTGCTTCAGGTAACAAATATCGTGTTTCAGTATGTCTACCTCCAAAGAATAGGAGTCCAGGGGGTCCTTGAATGAGTGTTTCACCGTCTCAGAATGTGTCCAAAAAGAGGGAAAGATGTAATGAGATGAGTATTGAAAAATCATGGGAAGAACAAGAACAAAGAACAAAGAGGAAGAACTATCAAAGATGGGAAGCGTAGTATTTGACTGAAGGCAAAAAGTATCATGGAAAGAATAATGATTTTTACAATGTTAAAACTGGAGTAATTAAGATTTCATGTGAAGAGCAAAATATAGTTGAAGAAACTCAAGTGATAGGATTTAGGGAGCAATGCATTCACTTGCAATATTAAAGAGAATGGAAACTAATGATAACATCAAATAAAATTCAGGAAACACTATTCAGAATACCCCAGGACCTCAATTATCCCTAGGAAGCATTTTACTAACAAATTTTCACTATAGTTAGGTTTACCAACCGGTGCCGTTATCAATTGTGCTGATAACACTGGTGCTAGAAACTTATACATCTTAGCCGTCAAAGGTTTCGGTGCTAGATTAAACAGATTGCCAGCCGCTGCTGTTGGTGACATGGTCATGGCCACTGTTAAAAAAGGTAAACCAGAATTAAGAAAGAAAGTTATGCCAGCTATTGTTGTCCGTCAATCTAAATCATGGAGAAGAAAAGATGGTATCTTTTTATACTTCGAAGATAACGCCGGTGTCATTGTCAACCCAAAGGGTGAAATGAAAGGTTCTGCTATCACTGGTCCAGTCGGTAAAGAATGTGCTGATTTGTGGCCACGTATTGCCTCAAACTCTGGTGTCGTAGTTTAAGATGTTTCCAATGTTACGTTTTTCTGTTACTTTATAAATAATGTCATTTACTGCTATTACCATGGGGAGAGTTAATACAAGAATATGTAAAATAAGGGTTCCATCATTCGACTTCGTAGGTCCGGATAAATTTTCACGTACTATGGAAAACTCGCGATGGGCCACTACTTTCAAAAAATTGATCTGATAATAGCGGCAATATAACAGAGGTTTGGCCTCCCCTAGCGAACCCACGTTCAAGTGCTAGAAGTATGAGACTATGTCTGCTGTGGGCCTTTTCAATTTGCTAGGTATGTTACTCACAGTTGGTGAGGCGAGAGGATCAATTGGTCGAATGAGGACGGAGTATACTAACTATGTTGTCTACCAGTTAAGCTAGAATCAAGTAAAATCAAAAACAGGAATGATGCACTCTCTGGCTTAGAATCAATCGTTTCTTCCAATGCTAAACTCAATAATAAAGACCTGATGTCATTGACTCAGGCGCTATTCGCATTTCTCGAGGCGGAAAAGCCCACCTACAAGAAGAATCAAACATCTGCTGTGGAATCAAGACTACAAACTTCAAGTTATCTTTTAAGAAAAGTTGTACTACAAAATGTTGGCCAGATGAAGTTCAAGCTGGTCAAAGAGATTCTGAGCTCCTCAAGAGAAGCGCTGTTTAGTTATGATGATGATGTAATAAAACCTTTGGCCCTCAATATCTCCAAAATTATACATGCCATTGTTGCAACTGATCAACATCGTGAGCATATTTCAAGTGAAGATTGGTTGAAATTGATTGAATTCATTTTGAGAATCCTCAACAAGCAAATCAAAACCAATCTGACAGACAAATTTGTGTCTGAACTATTAAGTGCTTTGAAAATAATGGTACTGAATCCTCAAATGATAATTGAGGACGTTGGTTATGATCTATCGGAGTTCTTAATAAAATATTACAATTCTTTCAGAAAGGAAAGCTCACTAACTGCAACCATGCTAGAAATTACAAATAATTTGATCATTTTGCTAAGTACAAGCAAGATACGATACAGTGTGAAGATGGTTAAATCTGTGGTACGAATTGCCGGTTCAATCGTTTCTACAAACTACGATTCTTTGAAAGATCAACTCTTAATATGTGGCCTCTTGTTCAGAGATTTCATTTGTGAAAATCTACCAAAATTGATCCAAATCGAAAGTTCTCAAGAAGATGAGCCTGAGGATCAAGGGCTCAATGATGATTTGGAATATTGGCTGGATCAATGGATTCAAATGACGATCAAGAACCCTGCAGACTCGCTAAATTTGAATGATATTATAATGGCAAATACCGCTATTGATAGAAAAACGTGGTTCAACTTTGGTGGTATAAGACTTTCCAAAAATAGTAGTCATAAAGCCTGGCTGAATGTTCTTGCTCTGGTGAATTTGGTGTCTGTCTTTTATGAATTGAAAAGACCACAGAGACTTAGAATCGAAGGAGCACATAAAAAGAGAAGACTTGATGTTACCTCATTTGCTACTGTGATTGAGCGTTGTGACTCTCCATTGCAATTGTTTTCTTATTTTTATAGGTCAGGAGATATTCGTCTTCAGACTCTTGGGCTTCAATTGATTTTATTTTACACTCACAACTACAAATTTCAACTGTCTTATGTCAAATATGATGAACTTATAACTTTTTATGATAAACCAGAGTTTTCAGCCTATACATCACTTCTCATCAGATCCCTTTTAGAATATGGTTGGCAACTTGATGACCAACAACTTTCTCAGTTACTGAAAATCAACATACAGATGCTGAAGGTCAAATCATTCTCGAATATTGCATCACAAACAATCATTCAAATCTTAAGTTATCCAGGATTCATTCCTTCTGAAACCTCACTAAAATCACAAATTCAGTCCATTTTTGAATTCTCAGAAATAAATGGCCCTGCCTTCATCAGTGACGACTCAATAAAGTTCTGGGTCATATTCTTTCAGTTTGGTAAGGACTACAAATCGCATAACAAATCAGCCGGTGATAGAATATTGGACTGGTTAATTGTCAAATGGGACCCTGAAATGGTGTCAAGCTGCTCGTCTCTTTCATATTTCATCTCTTGGATTGTTGATGGAAATTTCACCTTCAGTGATGAAGAACATACGTATGAAAATTTGTTCAACAATGCTCAATTGTCCTGGAGTAGAAGGGTGCCACTTTCTAGTCTAATATTGAATTCTTGTCATGAAACCCCTGAGGTGGCTTTTTGTCCTAATTTCGAAAGGGCTCACACGTTTCAGAATTTTGAGAGTATAACTTCAATTGTTGATAAGCTCTTGAAGACAATGGAAGATTATGATAGACAAACTAATGGTGCGCGTTTATTTGGGCTCGTTCGGTCATCATATCATATATTCCAGATCATCAGTAATATAGAGCAGTTGGATAGTGCTTCAGAGAGGCTCAAGTATGACATTAGAAGATACGTTGAGAATGTTGATACCGATAAATTTGAATACACCACGGAGGCCGTTTTCCAATTGAGTAATCTTGAATACGTTAATGAGTCTGGTGAATTTTTGTTTGACTGCTTCAATGTGCAGGAACTGATCGCAGATGTCATCAAAGTGAGCACAGATTCTGGTCATGAGTCTAACTCAGAAACCCCAGAAGCTTCTATTTTTAGTGATTTTGGTGGCTTTGGTGATGTTCGAAAAGAATCGGATGAGATTGAAACACATAATTCTGCTGATTATCTCAAACTCTCAGCATATGAAACTTTAGAGCAAAAATTATTAAAATTCATTATATCGATAGCGTCTCGATTTTCATTCAATAAGAATCTTAATGCTACTGTTGATCAAGCTATCAGATTTTTAGAAGGGCTTGAACCAGCTGCTTTTTCTGGTGCTTTTCATACGCTGCTCGAGTTTCTTGATAAGGTAGACACTACAAAGATTCAAACAGTATCGATCAGTCGTCTTTTGCGATTACTGGGTAACAAATTATTATCATCCTATAAATATGAAAGGTCACCAATCACTGTGATTTTGGCATCGAGGCTTTTTATAGTCTTCACAAAGTCGTGGCTAATGAAGATTAATGAAAGCTGGGCTTCTGATTATTCTGATATGTTTAAATGGATTGTTAGTTTGGCTGAAAAAGGTCTGATTACTGAGGAATTGTCATCATATTACTTTGTGAGGTCTATATTTGTTAAATTAGGATATGAATCGGATCTCAGCGCGCAAGCTGTTGGGATAGACCTCTTTCATAAATCTTCAAATCTCAATAAGTTTTCGTTATGCCCTGATATTAAAAATATGATGAAAAATCTTTCTTTTCAAGAACAAATTCAGTGCTTCGAATCCATACATAAAGGTTTTGTCAATCCTCAGGAGCTGGATGACTTATCAGCAACCTTCACCTATTGTGTTACTGAATTGAACTCCATTTCATATCCCGTCTTCATACTAAGTGCTTGCCAATTACTCTTCAACTATGGATACTTTCATTTTAAGCCTTATGTTGAAGCTGCATTTTCAAAAACTGATCAAAGGGCTCTGAAAGAAAAGTTTGTTTTTCTTGAAGTACTCAAGTATTGGTTGAATACACAAGGAGATTTTGATACTTTCCCTTATTCATTGTTTGGGATTGATAGCTTTGAAGAATTCATTGGTTCTCATAGAAATCTGATATATGCGGTTTATATTGCAAATAAAAAAACGCCGCAAATTTTGATTGCCAATAATAACATTCTTGGTGGGATTATTGACGAATCCGAACTTCTGGTTGATACATTGTCTCTTTCGATCCCATTATCCTTTTCGAAACACGGAAGAAGAAACGACGTTTTCAAATTGATAGGTGATTTATATGACACTAGTTTAATTGAGCATCAAACTCTTTTGATAGTCAAGACGTTCTTGGATTTGTGTGATTATTCTCAGGAGGCTGATATATTAAAGTATGTCCCCGCTGTTGAGAAGAATGAAGAATTAATGACACTATTTAATGACAACAATAGGCATGAATTTCTGTATTCATATGTTAAAATCAGTGTTCCTTTTTCCATTGTGATCCATGAGATTGACCGGTTAGTGACAAGACCTGCAAGTAATTTCTGGACGGCTTCTACTGTCGACTTTCTGTTGAAGAATGCACTTGCAGACTTGAACTCGGTAGCTAAATGGCAGGAGGAGGCTATACATTTCAGAAAGCTTAGACTGATTTTAGCTTTAGGTTTTGATGGGCTGTTCAACAATGACGTTCTGTTTTCAGCTATAGAATCACTATCTCCCCATTTGAAGGATGATCAAACCCATAGTGAAGCCTCGCATATAATCTTGTTTCTACTTCAAATCATCGATAGGTTAGAATTTGACAATGAGCGTTACTATCACTTGATGCTCGGTATTATGCTTGAAGCTACAAAGTTGAAGAATAACGGATTTGTATTAGATCACCACTTGAATAGCCGCCTGGTTGGTTTCTATGGAAGCTCAAATCTTTTTGGAATCTGGAAGTTATTGGTTCTGCCATTAACACATCTGTTAACTTCGAATGTGTCAGCACTTGAAGATATCTTGGTTTTGGAATGCAGGCCAACGGGTCAAGCTAATGTTTTTTCACGCTCCAATATTGTTTCAATCCATGATATTTTGAAACTAACAACGAAGGAGCCATCAAATAGGACACAGCTCCTTGTACTTGACATTTTATCCTTTTTGTTTCAGGAAGTTCCACATTTGAATGAAATTGATGCTGAACTTGTAACTGATAGAGAGGTCGCCAACATGCTACTTTTGTTGAAGCCATCGTTATCCAAGCAATTCATCCATTTCAAAGCTAGGTACTTGGGAAGACACTATACGCTTACTGGGGAGGATTTAAGCGATTTCGATGCCGAATTGAAAAAATCTTTTGAGGATGATATCACTCTATATACCTCGAGCTTGCACTGCTTGTCACAAAAACTTTTGAAAAGAAGGAACACTACCAGTAACATCAAGGAGATATTATTAATCGATGGATATTTTGGTGTCGCACTTTTTGAGCATTATCGTGGTGCTTTGAACAATTCATCGTTGATAGATTTCGAAACACATTTGAAGGATTTGGTCAAAACTTTAATCCCGCTTGATTTATTCACATTCAATCTCATAAATACTGAGAGGTCTGAAGTTGTACCTTTTTCTGAATTGGCTAATGATTCGGGCATTGAAACTAAATCAACTGAAATTTGGTGTCGTGACATTGCTTTGTCGGTCTTGAGAGGTATTAATGACAAATCACCTGTATTCGATGCTCTGTTGGCTTATCTATTCAAGTATCCTTCTATTGCGATAGAGATCATTTCTGATATTTTATTGTTCTACATCAGGCAGGGAAAATCGTCAGAGGAGAGATTGATCCTTATATTTTTAACTACTATTTTAGATCGATCAGATATATTAGATCTTCCGAAGGAAAAAGTTAGATTATTGTTAAATCTGATTTATTTTTTGAGAATAGGGTTTGATGATTTCAAGTCATTCAAAGGAATCTTTTCAAATTTGGACCTCACCACTGTTCATCAAGTTTCTTGTCATGTGAACATGCCTAAATTTGCGCTGTTGGTCTTTGAGATGTATTTTACAGACCCCTTTTATAAAGCCCCAATTTCTTGGACTGATGAAGCAGCGTCGCTTAAAAGAATATATAGCCAACTCAATGATGATGACTTACTTCATGGACTGCCTGCTCAACCAAGTTTGGAATACGCTATTGAAACACTGAATAGAGGTCAAGAAAGCAGCTGGAAAAATATTATTTTCAGCAGTGCCAGCTTAGATTCTTCCTCTATTTTTAAACAACACGCTGACTGTGAGCTCTATGAAAAGAAGGAGATGTTATTGGCCTCACTAGCAAATAATGGGCTTCTGCAAGCCTCGCATATGGTGAATGACACATTGGATCCACATCTCCGTTTACAAAATAGCTATGAATGGTGTTGGAAACTAAGCCAATGGGACATTCCACCCACCGAATCTCCACAATCTGAGGATGAACACATTTACAATGCTCTCAAGTCAATTCATGATAAAACCAACAGTGCTTCCGTTTGTGCAAACTTGATGGATGAAGCTTTGGAACTAGAAAATAAGGGCAAAAAAGTCATGCTAAAAACAATGTCCTCCTTGTACAATATAGAGGTTATCCAAAGTCTCGACTATTCAAGCCTTTTAGATGAATTTCAGAATTTCGTGAGTTCCACGGAAGATTGGTTCTCACTCGCATCCTTCACAGAAATCGAAAACATTTTATTAGCAAGGAGAATTTCTTATGGAGAAGGCAATGTCAAGCTCAATACTGATGAGCGAGTTGTATTTCAAATGGCAGAAACTAAAAGATATGGATACTTTGCAAGGTTACATGGTAAGATTCAAAAAGCAACCAACGCTTCCATGCTGATTGATAAAATGGTAAAATATGAAACGAGGGAAAAATTAAAGGATTGTTTGTCAAAGGCTTCCTCTTTTGAAGCTGCATGTACTTTATGGGACCAAGGAGAAACTGAGATTTCGATTGCCATGTTGAAAGACAACTTGAACCAAAAATTATCGTGGCCTACTGGGATATTTGATTCCATTCAAATAAGTGACTCTTTACTCAATGCATACCTTGTGAAATGGACATCAGAATCAAGACAAGAAAAATTTGAAAATATAATGCATACCTATGTTCAAAGGTCACTGGATACAATTCAAGATGTTTCATCTGCAAAGGATAAAGCTCAAGTTTTCCATATATTGGGTTACTTCTGCTACAAGCAAACCAATTTATCTGGTTCTGAAGAGGAAATTGAGAGGCAAGAGAAGTTATTAAAAGGTAAATATACAGAGCTTCAAGACTTGAAAGTTATTATCCAAAATAAATCCACCGCTACTGATGAGAGGAAAAATGCTAAAAGATATTACCAAAGAATCCAATTACAATATGAAGCCGATAAGGAAACTTTCAACACTTTATTCAACAATAGAAACACCTGCATTGAAAAAGCCTTGGAATTTTATCTGAATGCTGTATACATCGATGATGCTTTTGATGGTGAAGATATTGATAAAATTTGCGCCTTGTGGCTGGAGTATTCACAGGATGAGAATATTAACAATATTGTTTCCAAATGGGTTTCTAGAGTTTCAAGTCATAAATTTATTTCCTGGTTAAATCAATTGGTCTCGCGTCTAGCTGATGAAAACACCTCTTTCCAATCAAATCTCCAAACTTTGCTGTCACTGATTTGTCTTGCCCATCCATATCACTCACTTTATTTTATAACGAATCTGCGAGTGCATAATTTATACCAAATTTCCAAGACTGATTCAGTGATTCATTCTAGAAGCACTGCAGCTGAAAGTTTATGGAGGAAAATTTCAAGTAAAAGTGGCTCTACTTTCACCAAAAAAGTTCTTGATCCAATTTACACATTGAGTAGAAATGCTTTAACGTTGGCGACTGAGAAAGTTTCAACTGGTACAAAGAAAATGAATTTGGAAAATCTGAAAGTTGGTGGGTTTTGGATAAATGAACTTAAACAACTTGGTGTTCCGTTACCAACAATGAATAATTTATCGATTGATGCTTCTGGCCGATATGAAGATATTCCAAAAGTTGTTAATGTCTCGCCTATTCTTCAAATTTCATCATCTGGTATAAGTTTACCTAAAATCATGAAGTTGCAACTTTCTGATGGATCAACTCATAAAATGCTGTTGAAAGGATCCAGTGATGATTTGAGACAAGATGCTATTATGGAACAAGTTTTCGAAAAAGTTAATGCTATTTTGAAGATTGATAAGGATACTAGAAAGAAGAACTTGAAGATGAGAACTTATAAAGTTGTACCATTGGGTCCACAAGCTGGTATGATTGAATTTGTTGCAAATTCCATTGCATTAAGTGATATTTTAAGGCCATTACATTCTAAGGATTCCATTACTTTTAGTGAAGCTAGAGAAATGATGAGAAATTGTCAATCATCAAACATTAGAGAAAGATTGAATGTTTATTTAAAGATTTGTAAAGAGACACAACCAGTTTTCAGACATTTCTTTTATGATACATTTGCAAATATTGACGAATGGTACGAATCAAGACAAGTTTATACAAGGGGTATTGCCACAAATTCTATTGTTGGATATATGTTAGGATTAGGTGATAGACATTTAAATAATATTTTGATTGATAACAAAACGGGTGAACCTATTCATATTGATCTTGGCGTTGCTTTTGATCAGGGGAAATTGTTGCCTGTTCCAGAATTGGTACCTTTCCGATTAACAAGGGACATTGTTGATGGGCTGGGTATAACCGGAGTTGAAGGCAGTTTTAAAAAAAAATCTGAGCATGTTTTCAGGGTTTTAAGATCAAATGTTGAAAAAATTGTTGGAATTTTAAATGTTCTAAAATATGATCCCTTGTATTCTTGGGCCATATCACCAATTCGTAAGAAAAGATTACAAGAGATTGAAAATCATAGTACATCTTCCACTATTGAAGGAGATGGATCCGATGCTGCTAGGGCCATCAAAGGCGTTGAAGCCAAATTAAATGCTAATGGGTTGAGTGTTGAGGCCTCGGTTCAAGAGTTGATTCAAGAAGCTACAGATTACAACAATTTAGGGGTCATTTATTTAGGTTGGACGCCATTTTATTAGTCCCTTTCTCAAAAGGAGAAATGGGTTCGATTTAATGAATGAGCCGTATGAGAAACTAGTTCTCGATCTATTTGATATATATCGTAGGTGCAATAACAACCAGGATCATTGATTGTGGATCAGGTACAACCCGTATTGAACGTCATGCTATCATGAAGATCGATTGTGCCTGGAATTGGAAATATAAATAGAACGATTTGACGTCTTGACACAGTTTCCACTTGATTATTTGGCTTGGGAAATCCGAGTAAACCCATTGCCTATTAATAGTGAAGATCAATGATATACAGTCATATGCGTGTTGATGATAAGCCAAGCTCATCGCTCTATAACTTACGCCTGTACCACGAAAAAGAAGGCCCCTAATCACGGGTCCAATTCAGGCCCAGGCCAAGGAACAACGGTATACTCTAGACAAACTATTAATACAACAACGAAATAACATGTTATTCGATGTAAAATAGCTTCATAACACACCCCCAATTCCAGCATATCTCAGCATAACTTTACAATTTTTAGATCTATTGCTCTTTAGTATATGGCAATGCATGCACGTCGAATTTGACAGCAATTGCGGAGGCTTATGTCAGCACTGCGTCATCAGAGGCCAATGGTTAGAGAAAAATTAGTTGTATAGTAGTATAGGGTTAATCGTGCAGTAAATGGCTATATTGATTAGAGGGTCTGTATTATCATTATCTAGCGGGGTATCTCAGTGAAACTTATACTAAAAATTTCATAATTTATTGATTTTCCAAGGTTTAAACATCTTTAAAATATTTCATATACTTGAGAATTGAACAACTGAACAAATCGTAAAAAAAGAACGTTTTCCAAAATGTATAAAACTTAGTTCTCCGGAAAGCCCCTGAGCTATAGACTATTATAAAGTATAACATTACCTATCTTTACATATAAGTTTGTCCTATTTAAAGGCTTCGCAATTACTCGGATCGAATTTCAGCCAAAAAAACAGCTGACATAAGCCACCGCCCACAAAAAGAAACGAGCAGCTCTGCTCGTTAATTTTGCAGCTTAAAACTCATCTGGTCAGTTCTACAGAATGGTGGTAGAAGCAATCGATTGGCTGATATTTGAGGCTGTAGAGATGGGTTGTACGATTAAATCATCTAGATAGTGTGGAGTTTCTTTTGTCATCGTTTACACAGTCTAGGATGTACTCAAATGTGGGTCGTTAGAATCTCTTGGGCTGTACTTCGACTTTGTGTCAAACCATCTATATAAAGAACAATAATCCTCAACTATCTCAGTATAAAATCCTAGATGTCTACAATATCTATTACAAACACAACAAATCTACAACAATGGCCAAATTCTGCTTATTCCACAGTGCTCAAACTATCTTGATCTTAGTTTTTATCATTTATACATTCAATTCATTGATCTCTATAAGTATTGAGAAATTTAGAGATATAATACTCAACAAAGATACCGTTGCTGCTAATGGGGATCCAAGATTCACTAAAGGTTCAAATGCTAAACAAAACACAGCTATGGTGATGGAGAAAGCCAATCGTAAGCTGTTACACATCTCCCAATGAAAATATAAAAAGCTACACCAAATTGTCGCATTGCTGCTAAACGAGCAGGATCTCAACTTTACTATATACATTATCTGCATATGACAAGCCACCATTTTTTTATTTGATATGAAGTTACGTTAGTGTTTGGTTTTTGATACCGTTTTATTTATAATGATATGATTTAAATTATTTGAGAACCTCAAGTAGACTACTATGTTTGTTTTTTTGTAAAATGTCTATTGTATAATAAAACTCAACATATGTATGGACCTAATAAATACTAGAAAAATGAAACAAGAGGAGAAAAATAAAGCGAAAAGAGAGAAAACACAGAAGTAGTCATTTCATGAGGCATAATACAAGGAAATTTTGTGGTATGTGGTATGGGGTGGATGAAAATTCATTCAATCAATTCAACGTAATTACTTGGACAAATCCCAATTTCACCATTTGATCTCTTTGCCTGCCACCATCTACTATGTATATCGTTAACTTTTAATAGTTCACCTTTTTCAAATGAGATTTCATTCTCATCTTCAGGACTTGATTCATAAGAGTATAAAGCTCTCGCAGTGTATGGGAAATCATCAATTGTTAGATTCGTGTCTGGATCACCTGTGAAGTTCATTGAAGCTTGTTCTGGGATTGGTGTTTCGAATCTTGGTGTTGCGTTTGTATTTCTTTCACTCAAGTTTTCTAATCCGTTTAATCTTGTTGATGAAACATATCTTTGATTTGAGACTTGAGATTCTCTATAATCATCTAATGCATTATTGTTAGAATTGGAATAACTATTAGTGTTGTTATAAGATCCTGGTAATAATTGGGTATGATGACCAAATGGATTATTTGAAGATCTTGGACCTCTCAAAGAAAATGAATCTATCCATTGATTAATTGGTGAAGAATTATCACCTCCGTAATAAAAAATCCAAATCAGATTAACCATGGATAATAATATGACACCCGCGGCGGCAGCAGCTTTTTTAGAACCATCTGCATAGACTAAACTTGTTGAAGAATTTGTGGTATAAACGAATGCAACTCCAAAGGCAGAAGCCAAGAATGGTTTATAATGATCAACTAAATCAAATGTATAGAAAACAAACAATAGTACTAGTAACATCAATTGGAAAACCAACCCCCACCACGTGAATCTTGGAAATGATTCGGTTATACTGGAGGCAATGGATCCTGCGAATGCTATGATCCATGATATCAAAGCGATCGATAAGGTGGAGACTGCAAAGGGATCTGTTGTTAAATTTGAGATATGGAATCTTGATCCTGAAGGTTGTTTCTGTAGAGATCCCATGATGACGACTGGTGATTGATGATTTAGTTGAATGCTATATGGAATGGGGTGGATCTGGTGATAGGTGTTTGTTTAAAGAGCGTGTAAATCTGTTTGATTTGAGGGTATGATCTTTTGCTGATACAAGTGTTGGACATGTAATTGTTTTCGATGTAATAACGGCTAAGATAGTAACACAGGAAAGCCAAAAACTTCAATATGGCAATAAGCGACGAAGCACACTTTGTTTGGATATGTGTGGTGTTGTATTGGAAGTTTCCGCAGGTTATGGACGGGTTCAATAACAAGTGTTTCTTATTGATGGCTAGAACTAAACGAAATGAAAATTGGAAAAATCTAACGCGATTTCTAGCGATCCGTGTTTAAAGAAATTTTTAGACTGAAGATCTGTGCTTGATGGAACAGTTTGAGCAGCCAGGTGTTGCAAGTGTGGAAGTTGGAGTTATGGAAGCCAATTAGATAGTTGAGTCCAATGAAGAGTATAAATCCAGTCTTTTTCTGATTGTTTTGATTTGGATTTTGAAGCTTTTACGTACAATTTTTTCTGTTGTTGTTTGATCTTTAAATGTTTTCTCCTGCCAAAAGTGGCCCAATCCGGTAATCAGGATCACAGGAGGAGTTACGCAAAAAGCAGCGCAAAAGGGCGCAATTGGCGCAAAATGATTACCAAATTGGGACAGAGCCCTTATAAAGATGTCAGAAATAAATTATAGAGTTATATAAATATACATTAAAAATAGAATCGTTTAATGTGAAGCACCTAGGAATATGGTGGCGGAGAGACAGATCACCATCACCAAACAACCCCAGACTGAAAGGGCGAATGCCAGATATTTGACAATTTTATCACGACGTGGAATGTGTTCAAAAGAACCAGTTGTAGCATCAACATATTGAGATCCAATCAACTTGAAGCCGAAAATACCTGGCAAGATGAATGAGATCGATGTGGACCCTGTGGACCCGACAAAGGCCAAGACATGGGCTAACGAGGTGACACTGATTGCGATCAAATAACTTCCAATCAAAATGATCGAGGTGATTACAATGAATTTGGCACCTTTCAATGGTGAAACTGCATTTGATGCACCTTCCTCCAGTAGACCGTCTTGCAAATCATAGTCGATCAAATGATCACTCTCATCACTTTGAACATGGGTTTGGTTTTGAGTTCTTAGAGATGCGTTCGAGGCAGCTGCACGAACTTTTTTCTCAACTTGTTGGAAATAATGCAAAATATGATTTATTGATGCTCTTGCTGGATGACATTGTAATGGATATGATAGCATCACCAATATGACAATTGCCACTCTACCAATTGTGGAAGAGATGGCATGTGAATAACCAACAATGACATTTGATTCCACGTTGTCACCAAATGATAAATATCCTGTGAGTCCAACAAGAACATATAGAGACATGGCAATACCAATAGCAGAAGTTATAACTTTATTGATATTTTTATTTGATTTATCCTCTAATTCATTAACCAGTGAAAACATATTTTGATGACAAGTATATGCAAATACAAAGATTGGGAAACTTGCAAAAATTGAAGACAAAGTATATGGGGTAATAATTCTAACTGGACCTTTATCCGGGATATCATTTTTCAAAAAATGTACAAAAACCAAGATTACCAAGTAGACAACAGAGGATAGAGCAATCATCGAGGCATATTTCAAGGAGTCCAGTTTTTTCAAAAAAGATAACGGAACAACAACAGAAATCATAAAGACTGTGATCCAAAAATTACGATCCAACAAAATTTCATGCTCATTAATAAATGATTCATTGATCAACGATTGACAAATCTTGGGTACCAAATCACCAATGACAACCAAGTATGAGATCCCCACACCAAAGCATTTGACCGCAATGGCCAAATCGAAAACAACACTTAACTGTGAATATGTCAGTTGAGCCAGGGCGAAAAATGAAGCTTCACCATCTTTGACATATTTGGAACATTGGCCCTGAAGATACAATCCGAATGAAGAGGTGATCGCTGAGGTTACGATAACTAAGACACCAAGGACTATACCGTCAGCTCTGATGGCATAGGGCATTGCCAACATACCAGCACCTATATGAGAATATTGTTAGCAAATATGATCGAAAAGTGGCGAGGAAATGAGAACTTTAGCTCCTCACTTACCAATGATGGTGTTTAACAAGTTGATAGCAGCCGATCTAGCTGTAGCATTAGCACTCCCCATCTCTTTTGTATTCGTGGTATTCTTCAATTTAGAAATTGTTGAATAGCTCTTATCTTTAACCTTAGTTTCAGTCAACTCCGAAGCAAAATTAGAGTTATCAAAATATCACAAGCTGTATCAAGTCATGTGGAGAAGAAGACCCAGATCAAGTAATAGACCAAGCTGTATCAAGACCTTTTACTCTATGTGTTAGACTCGAGAGTTTTAAGCAAATTGTTTCGCTTCGGTAAACCAAAAGCTTTTGGCAGACACCGACAAGTCGGAAGAGGATTTTGAGAAACGAGGGTATGACTACTATTACCACTATTACTACTGGATTATCATCAGTGTTGAAAGGGTCCAGTTTGAATTAACAGGTATGGCAATATCCTACAGTGTACTGTATATATTTAGATTTATCATATTTTAAATTCTCATCTTTTCCATCGCACTTGACTCAGACTCTTCGTAAGCTGGAGGTAACTCTTGCACCATATTTGGATGCAAGGCCCTAGTATGATCTCTTTCTAGACTTTGTAACAATTCTTTCAGCAAGTCCGTTGGCATATGATCCATGAATGCAGTCTTGATAATTGTTATTAGACTTGGTAACCCATCATCTCCAGCATGCTTCTTATGTGTTGAAACAATAGTGGTAACATTCACTTCACCTTCAACTAGTTCCAAATGGTTATTATTTAGCAAATACCTTGTGATTTCCCTTGTGTTCACGTCAGAGTTGTTGGCATAGAAGAAATTCGGTATTCTATCGTCTCCTTCATGGGTATAATTAGTGATTGCATTACCAGTACAGTTCCTCATTATCTTATCCATCTCTTGATTATTTTCCAAAAGGTGTTGGAAAACATCCTTTCTCATATCCAAGTCATCTCTTCTCAAGAAATACACCTGTCCATATCTTTCCGATTTGCTCTTTGTCCCCAATAAATTAGTCGATGGTCTAATATGTAATAGGTTATACTTGTAAGTTCCCTTTTCATGGATTTTACAATACTTCATCTTTTTGTCAAAAGACACCCTAGGATTGAACATGTAGTCACCGAAATCTGCAAACGTGGCAAATGCCACACCATGAATCAGCTTCTTGGAAACCAACAATGAAGAAGTAACGTCATATTCACCATTTTCAATTGATCTAGCAGTTATATTTGGCATTGTGATTTGAACGAAAGAGGACCACCTTAAGTATTGATACAAGACTCAACTACCGTACAGGATAACTACCACTTTCAAAGCCAAAACAACAGCAAATACTTGTTTATATTCTAAAGCTTTACAAAATAGCGAAATATTCTCGTATTTATTTAAAACCCGCGACCAAAAGATTTCCCCAGATCAACAATTTTCAAAGGCTTTTGTAAAGGCTTAGTTAAAGAAAGCTGACCAGAAAACAACGATACAGCCCTTTCATTGTAGAATCACAAGTACTCCAAGGCATCGCTGTACAGATCATTATCGCTCTGATCTGAACAATTGTCCTCATCAAGGCTTGAAGGAACATGGCTTTGCTCGGTATCTGAGCTCTCACTGTCATATTCAGCATCGTCAAATAGCTCACTATAACCCTCTTCAGCGGACAAGTATTGTTCCTCAGATTCACTTTCATAATCTTTATCTTTCACCTCTTTAGGCCTCATCCTATAATTCCAATAGGCTATATATTCCTTTAATAGGTTCAAATTAGTTGACCAAAGCTCTCCAAATATATCAAGATTATCATACAACAATCCAACTTTTAATCTCTCACTTGGATCACCAGGTGTTTGTAGAAAAAGTTCCAATAAACATTGAGGCATATCTTGGATATCTGGTAGCTTGACAAGATGAATTGCACTTGGTCTTGTAGTGCCAGGTTTATTGTATATAGGATCAATTGAGGTGATTGTGGAGACTGCAACGACACATTCAGGAATTACCAAATCTTTGATGTTCTCTCTCAAATAATAACACAAATCCTTAGTCTTGATCCAGCTTTGATTACTGTAACAGAAACGTGGATGAACACAACTTCCATCATCACTTTTTTCAACTTTTGTTGAACCTTTAAATTGATATGGTGTAAGATTTTTATCATAAAAATGATGATTTTTAACCAAATATGGAATAACTTCACCACAAAAACTAACATTATCTCTTCTTAAAAAAGTTGCAGCCCCATCAACTTCATTAGGTTCACAATCAACAAATTTCCTCTTTATTTTAAGTCCACAATATCTATAGTAACCCAACTCTTCATACTTGAAATGTGGAAGTTTTTCTTCAAATGGAATCTCTGGATCCAACATGAAGTCATAAAATTCATTGTACGTTGTACTATAGATTGACGGTATAAGATTTTGGTCATGGTTTTGAATATCAAACCTGTGCCCATCCAACTGATAAGTTCCATCTTCAAGTTTTTGTTTACCAGTCTTATAAGAGGTCTCTGAATATTTCGGCAGTTGAGTTCTTCTTCTAGGAATTGTCATTCTAATTGTTTTCCTTGTCTCTTTCAATAATAATGAAGAGACAGGAAAAGAAAAAAAGAGGAAATTAAATTACAAAGAGACTCGTTGCCTTTTATACTAATCCCAGCTTCTCAAAGCTCTCTTATTTATCTCTCTGAGAATTCTGTCAAACACGAGTCTATTAATTTCCTCTCATCGTTGACGTCCCCAGAACCACCGAGCACTTAATCTCCTACATAATAGAAAAAACAGACAATATTTCATAGTTGCGCTGCAAAATACAGTGCCTGTAATTATATTTACATGTAAAAGGGCTCTATGATATATATGTACCACCCCATTGTTTTTGTTTAATGTTGTCTTAATCTTCTCATCCTCAACTAATGCAATTATCCACCTTTTCTAATAACCTCTTCTTCTAGCATCTCTAACAACTGTCATTAATCTCTTGAAACCAGCCATGAAAACCTTCTTATTCTTTTTAATGGTCTTCAATTCTTGGGCTTTACCAGGTTTTAGATAAAATTTTTGGTAATTTTTATCAGCCTTGACACTATTGGTTCTCAATGTAGAACCCAAAGCTCTTAATGCACCATTGATATCATGGTTATTCACTCTCACCATTCTACCAGCTCTTGGGCCAGTAATTCTCAGTTGTTTAGCAACATCTTTTGGTTTGGCTTTTAAATCGGATTTACTCAAAAATTCTTGAAATCTTTCTTTGGTCAAAGAACCATCTTGAGCTGTATTTAGCTTACCGGTAAGACCAACGCCTGTTAAAGAACCTTTTTTCATAATGTCTAGTGCACTTTGTGCGGTTGTTGATGTTCTATTGGATCTCTTAGTTGAAGCATCTTTCAAGGCATTCAAAAGGAATATGTTATTTTGAGCAGGAGTTTTGGAGGAGTTTGAGTTGAGGCGTAGACCCACCCTCAGCACTGGAGCATTCTGCATGATTGAGCGACGCCCTATTTGAAACATGGTGGACGAGGATGAAGATCTGAAATAAGACGGTCCTTTCTATTTGATCTTTAATGCACGACTTCAACTTCTTTCAATTTTTTTGGGAAGTGAAAATTGGAAAGTACTCAGTCACGTGAATACTCAGTCACGTGAGCCATTAAAAAGATTCCCAATCGGAAGCCAAGTCCTAATACTTTCTTATAAAACTTGTATATAGACTTTACAATACAGTGATTAATGTTGCTCACCAATATGAAAGAGTATCCTATGGAAATTTCGACTCATAACCTCCACTCTTAACCGAATTAAAGTCTCCAGGTTTACCCGCATATAAATTGGCCCATTTCGCGGAAAATTTATGAATATAGGAAACTTCTATACATTCAATTTGCTTTAAAGTCCTCTGTTCTTTCCAATTTGTAACCCTATAAGATTGGCTATAATATTTCAAGATGTCCAAGGTTGAAGAAGCCACCAATGGGCATTCCACCAACGGTGCTGCTGATGCAGTTGCTGAGAAAGTTGAAAAATTGAATGGTGAGTAGTTTCAAAAGTTATGTCTGCTGATCCCAATATATACCAGGTTTAGCCAATTTGGGAAGATCTCATGATTTGCTAACATATTGCTTTGATTTAGTGGAGGATAATGTTGAAGAAGATGACGGTGAAGAAGTTAATGAAGAAGGTGGTTCTACTGGTAACGGGGAGAAAAAGAAGAAAAAAAAGAAGAAGAGTAATAAGAAAAAGAAGAAGACCATTGTACCAATCGCTCAAATATATCCAGATGAAATATATCCAGAAGGTGAATGGGAAGAATATAAAGATACAAACAATTTTAGAACAACAGATGAAGAAAAACGTTATTTGGATAGACAAGATCAAACTAAATGGAACAGTTTTAGAAAAGGTGCTGAAATTCATCGTCGTGTTAGAAAAAGAATTGCAGATGTTGTTCAACCAGGTTTAACCACTACAGAAGTTGCAGAAACAATTGAAAATGCAGTTAGAACATTTATGAATGAAGATGATACGAAAAAAGCCGGTATTGGGTTCCCAACTGGTGTGTCATTAAATTATTGTGCTGCACATTATACACCAAATGCAGGTGATAAGACGGTCTTGAAATATGAAGACGTTATGAAGATTGATTATGGTATCCATGTTGATGGTTACATTGTCGATTGTGCTTTTACAAAGACATTTGATCCTAAATATGATAGTTTGTTAAAAGCTGTTAAAGCTGCCACTAATACTGGGATCAAAGAAGCCGGGATTGATGTTAGATTAACCGATATTGGTGAAGCTATTCAAGAAGTTATGGAAAGTTACGAAGTTGAATTGGATGGCAAAACGTATCCAGTCAAGGCTATTCGTAATTTGAATGGTCATAATATTGCAAGATATCAAATTCATGGTGGTAAATCAGTGCCAATTGTTAAGAATGGTGATGAAACCAAAATGGAAGAAGGCGAAACTTTTGCCATTGAAACTTTTGGCTCCACAGGTCGTGGGTATGTTGTTGCTGAAGGTGAATGTTCTCATTATGCTAAAAATGTTGATGCTCCTCATGTTCCATTAAGATTGAACAAAGCCAAGACCTTATTGGCCAATATTGATCAAAATTTCGGAACACTGCCTTTCTGTCGTCGTTACTTGGATAGAATCGGAGAGGAGAAGTATTTGTTTGCATTGAACAGTTTGATCAAAGCTGGTATTGTACAAGATTATCCTCCATTGAACGATTCAAGAGGCTCATACACTGCCCAATATGAACACACCATCTTGTTGCACCCAACCAGAAAGGAGGTTGTAAGTAGGGGTGAGGATTATTAGTGTATATGTTCAATATGATGGTGGATTGATGATCTGGGAGGCTTGAGTCTTGACCAAGCATCGTGTAAAGTAAAGTAAAGTATACATCGTCCCGGATCTCCAGCAGTCCACGTGATCACTGTAATATAAAGTATTCCCCCGGAACTACTTTCTTTTTTCAAATTTCAAAGCGAAAAAACGATTTTCTGAATTTTGAAATTTGGTGGAAGATTTGAAATGGGACTTTTGGTGTCTGTTTATCTAGAAATTGTTCCCACTTGAAGTTGACTTCTGGTTATCGTTTTCAGGAATTGCCATTGCAGAAACCCTCTAGACCAGCTCAGCAGAAGACTCAAGCTCAAGACTCTGAAGATCAATCCATCCTGAGCCATTACCCAGTCCAACACTCAAATCGTCTTTTTCTTGTCTCGTTTGTTTAGTGGATCGTATCAAGTCATTTTAGCAAAAACAAAATCAACAACCTCACCAGGAAACATCGTCCAAAGAACCACAAAAGTCATCCCAAAACATCAGCAATGAGTATCGAAATCGGCCCAAGCTTATTGGAATTCAACCGTGAGTTTACCTTGTACATTGATTGTTGAAGCGCTGTGGAGTGCTGGCTCAGTAAAGCCATGCTGTTCTCATCTCTTTAGGGGCAGAGCTGAGCTTCCACCAGCGCTTCAACCAGACGAAGAAGTTTGTACTAACCTAATCCTCCAGCTCCATTCACACAAGCAGCCACCCGCTACATCACAATAACAAATAACTCTGAGGATATTGCTGCTTTTAAAGTCAAGACTACCGCCCCAAAATTGTATGTATCTTTTGCAATATTTGATCAAAGTGGAGCTCAATTACTAACAAATCCCATCTTAGATACTGTGTCAGACCAAATGCTTCTATCATAGAACCAGGGAAATCCATGGATGTCTCCATCATATTGTTGGGATTGAAAGAAGAACCTGCTCCAGATTATAAATGTAATGATAAGTTTTTAATTGTTGCCTTACCTGCTCCTTATAATTTAGGCGAACAAAGTGTCGCTGATGTATGGCCAAAATTGGAGGCTGAATTCAAACCACAAAGTGTTTCGAAAAAGATCAAAGTGAAATATGTTCATGAAAAAATTCAAGAGGAGGAAGCTATCAATTCAGCCGGTGCTCAATCGACTGGTGGTAATAGTGCTACTGGAGCCACTGGAGCTGATATTGCAGGTGGTGCAATTCCTGGTACTTCAATCTCTTCAGGATCTGCTAATTATCAAAGCGATCAACCTGATCAATTCTTACAACAAAGATCTGCTGGCGTTGGTTCAAATCTTGAGAAAAATGATGATTCAACTTTAGCTGATCAATCCAAAATTGATGCATTGAATGAAAAATTAGACTCAAATGTTGCTAAAAGCACAAATGCTAAAGATGGTAAAACTATCACTAAGAATCAATCTGTTAGTAATGCTCCGTTAACTACTGTTATATTAATTGCCTTGATTGCTTTTATTGTTGGTTGGTTATTTTTCTAAAGAACAACACCACCACTAAAATAATTGGAAAGCAAAATAACTATATGAGGACAAAGATTAATTGAATTGAACAAAATTTCAATAATAGAAGAAGAAACTTATGAATATAGAATAAAGAAATTATCATCATATTATTTCGGAACAGTTTGAAACTGAATTTCAAAAGAACGCTCTTGAATTTTTTTTATATTTGTCAAATTTATCCTATCTTTTTGCTACTTCATACATAAACACTATTTCATCTCTTTCCTATCTATTTCTATATTTTTATTTCTCATATACTCTGTTTTATTTCCCATTTTTTTTTTTCAAATCATGTCTATCATTATTAAATTGTCAATATTGTCTTGTGTGTCTTATCCTACGTCTGTGGTTTTTTTCTTTGAATTTCTAGTTATCATTATATCAATATTGAACAATGAAATACATCCTTACTTCGAGTAGTTTTAGCTTACGATTTTATTCTTCTATCAATATACCGAAGATACGAGATCTCTCGATCATATTCTTGCTCACCAATATATATGAACCCTTGAATCAACAACATACGATTTCATGTATAGACAACAATAAAGTTGATATTCAATAACATTTCTTACCGGCCTACGCTCAGTATGATTAAAATCGAAACATAAGCATTTAAAACTAGAGACTAATATAATCTTTCTTCTTATACAATAATTGTTTTGTTCATAAAGAAATTTCTTATTTTTAAATCCATTTTATTAGTTAATAACAGAAAACATTATACAGTTGTGAGTGTGAAATCTGATAAAAGATAATCAAACTTCTTAAGCTTCTAAAGCAAGACGACCCTTTGGATTAGTAACTTTTAAACCTAAAGCTTTAGCTCTGGCCAAGATTTCAACTCTGTTTTTTGATGAAACGGCATGAGAGATTTCAGCAGCATAAGTTTTAGTGTGTAATAATAATAAATCTAAATCTTTAACATTGTTGACTAAGAAAGCTTTGTGACCTGATGGAGTTAAATGTCTAGTTCTTTTGTTTGAACCGTAACCAATGTTTGGTTGTGGAATGGTACCTCTGAAACGACGTCTAACACATGAGTCAATACCCTTTTGCTTTCTCCAGTTTTCAGAGACACGAGCATAACGATCAGAATGATGACGTTTGAATTTTTTTTGATGTTTCTTAACAATCTTTGGGTGTGGTAATGAAGCAGCCATCTGTAAATAAAGTTAGTATTGTGTATCTCTTGAGATATTGGTGGTTGGAGATCAATAATTTGAGCTAGGCTAGCTGAATTAGCCTTCATTCTTTATTCAATTATTTTATAACTTCATATTGGTTGTTCTCTTGTGTTTGTATTTGTATTGGATCTTCTCTGTATTGCACTACAAACACAGATTCAACCCAAAACAGTAACTCTGCACTTCCGAGTTCTCTCACTTGATACTGTTGAATATAACCTCCCATTCACTTGATCCGCATCAGTCATTTGTTCTTCATGTTCTTCATCTTTCAATTATTGCTTTACTTTTGCATTGGTCACATATCATCTTCATGTCTTGAATATATCATTGCTTGTTTCTTGTAGTCTTCTGTGGCTATTCCTTTGGTATGACATTCTGTCTAGTCTCTCTCCCTATCACTGATCACCCATTTCATAGTAACGTACCTTGTCTAATTCACTATGTTGATACTAACTCTTCTTCTAAAGGTTTCAAAAACACTTCGTTATAAAAATTTCAATAGACCTTTTTTTCAAACCAAAAGCGAAAAAACTTGACTTTTCCGTTAAGAGACACATCGCTCGCACATAGTGAAGAAATCTTAACTACTGCGAGAAAAACAGAATTCGCGGAAAGTACTTTTAGTCGCTGACAGTGGTGCTGCTCTTACCATAAATACAAAAAGACATATACATCCAGACACCTAACAAACTAGGGCATAGTCACTCCTCCACAGTCACATGATATGAATGAGTGTATCATGTGATTCAGGGCTTCGTTTCTTTTCTTTTCGCGAATCCTCTCATCTTTGAGATGGCGGGATCAATAATACTGATTTACAGTACTCTCTTGTTAATACAACTAACTCGTTTAACAAGGAAGTGTTTTTATTTCAAATCATTCATATTAATATAACCCAAAAGTGAACAGTGAACGTGGTTTTCTCCAATCCCTCTTTTTATCTCCAGCTGGAAGCACTTAAAACTATGTCTGAAGTCAACACAAATAATCCATATTACTACTACATCGACCCAAATGTTCAATATACCAAAACAAGGCCTCATCCAACTGAAAGCTTGATAGACCTATACAACTTATCCAATATTGCCAACTCCGTGGCAAGAGTTAATGATGATGGTTCCAAAGGTGTCAAATTAAGAAAGTCTTATAAGGCCCATATCAATGACTTACCAGGTAAGCATAATAATATACCCAAAGATCGTACAATTTCTCCAATAGCATATGCCCCAGAAAGAGAAGGTGCCCCATTGAAGATAAACCGTATGGATGATGAATTATTGAAAAACTATTTGAATTTCAACAAGACATTAGATGATGGGATCCCAGGTTTTGATCCTGTGAATTTAGCTATGGGAGATATTGGTCAAGGTACCAAAAGAAGACAAAAAAGAAGTAATGAAGATGATTTGAAAAGAAGAAGAGTCGACATTTAAAAGCTCTTTATCTCGCAGAAGGAAAAAAACTTGCAAAAATAATGATTATGATTGAGATGAAGAAATGAAATTGGAAACAAATTCAACAAAAGATTATTTATATGGGATTTACTATTATCAAAGAGTGGCAAATGGACTCTTTTCATATCTGGATATCAGGGAACCTGATATAAACCATTTGGATCTCGCAACAAAAACCACGAGGCAACTATAAGCTACGCGCTATAGATATCATATATCGTACTTATGTATTTTGATTTAATGAACCGTTTGATGTTGTACTATGGGTTAAAATTGTAAAATACATCATTTAAAGGAATTTTTCATTCATAAAATCATCAATTATAACCTTCTATAATATAAATAATACATTTGGGTTTTGAAAATTCTTAATTTGTTTAGTCCATTTCCTCGGTCTTTCTTGAATTCAATTTGATCTGAAAGAATTCATCCTTGAAGATGCAAAATCTCCAATATCTCTTATACTGTCAACTCTTTTCCGTTTATGTTGAGCTAATTTATTACCAATGATGGAACCTGTATGACTTAATAAGGCTTTAACAACCAATTTCTTGATCTCAATGGTTAGATCTAATAACGTCCATGTTTGGTTAGTGAAAACCATTTCTGGTAATGTGAAGACAAAATCCGAAACATTGATTAGTCTCTTTGTACCATGTCCACGATATGTTATACTAATAACACAACTTTTGAATCTAAATGAAACAATACTCAAGTAATTGGTGGCTCTTCTTATCATTTCTTCTAATTCATCATCATCGTCATCTTCATTATTAATGATATCATTAGCTCCTTGTTGTTGACTCCCACTAGATGGAACCAGAGATTGATTATTTGTAGAGCCATTAGTGAAACTAGCTGCATCATTGTTTGATCTAAAGCTGAACATTGACCTTCTCGGTGATACATGACTTTGTGTTTCGGATCTAACGGATTTTGATGCCCCATCGTTGATTGCAATGGTTGGAATTGATCCATCACCAATAACATTACCATTTCTATTGGTCTCAATACCACCACCATTGTCATGCATCCGAGAAGAGCCATTACCATCACCACTTTGACTGAGTTCTTGAATACTTGAATCAAATTCCTCAATTACCTCGCCATTGTTATTATCACCTTGTTTGTTAACAACATTTGAATACCTAGAGTTCAAACTTTCTTTTGACTCTCGATGTAAACTTGCATTACGACTATCACTGCTCTCTTCACGATCATAAGTATGTTTTGGTAATAGTGGACTAGAATCAGGGAATGCATATCTCATAACCTTTTCACCGGTAATGTGATCTATATTTAATTGCAATGGTTCCAAATCAACTTCAAACTTTCTAATCACTCTTATTCCTCCCACAGGATTATCCATTCTCCAAGAAACATGAATCATAGGTTTCAAACGTCCTTCACGAATGACATGTGGTTTCTTCCTATTGTTCTTAGGTCTTTCGTATGGAGCGAACAAAATAGGCAATTCAGCATCCTTCTCCAGATTGAAAACTTCAACCGTCTCAACAGCAACAATATTGCGATCAGAACGATCAGACCCTTCAATTCTCTTGAAGTGTGAATTGGTTAACAGTGCATCTAAGAATGGTTGTCTTTCTTCATCAAGCATGTGTAATTTGATATCATCTGCTCTGATATTCCATTCCAAGAAATCATCAGAACTTTCAGATTGACGACCACCAAGTAGTGCAACACGCATCAATAAGAAGATCTCAATGATAGCTTCATTCTTCTTATTGGCAACAATCACCAAATCATTCCTTTCAACATCATCCAATATACGTCTTCTACTAGCTAGATTGTTTTCAATTTTAGCCATTTGCTTAATAGATTGTTGTTGTTGCATGATGCGCTCTTTCAAATTCCCAATGTCTTTAACATCTAATCTCAACAACATCTTTGATTCCTTTTCCTTTAATTTGCGATTTCTTGGTTCATTATAAATCAACAAATCCATAATTATTGTATAAAGTGAATAATATTGTCTAGCATCACACCTGAAAACTGCTTGAGATAGATCACAACTCATTTTGTTAATACTGTTATCTTTGTCGTTGACAAAATATGATTCGTCCGGTTTGTCATAACGTATAATCACAGAAGTTTTCTCCATCAAGATGTTGTTCTTCAATACAGAACCATCATAACATAATTCAATACCTAGCCAAGGTGGCCAGCAACTATCAGAACCATACGTGAAGTTACTGAACAACAAATTGTCTCTAATTTGCTTCTCATCATCAAAAAAAACAAAAGCACTAGCATCAGTCAATATCGCACCAAACCTTTGTTCCACAATGTTTTCATTATACTCATTATCAGTTTCATTAACATCAAATGCAAGAACCTTTAATTCGATATTTGGAGCAACAACAAAAACAACAGCTTTTTCATTTTCTTCACTATGTAACTGAATTTGTGGTGTAACTAACTTCAACATATAATTTTCTTGAACAAAAAATGATAGGTCAACTGGTAAATCATATAATTCATCTGTGAAGTTCTTCAATTTTTCGGACGCACGAGTCTCTGCAACGCTTTTATTGCATGCTTGGTCTTGCTCAGAAGCAGCTTTGGATTCGTAAGTTGCTTGTGTCATATGTGTTGCAGCTCTAGAGACTCTAGCACCGTTAGCGCGGCGTTCTTGCGCTTCAATAATAGCATCAATTTGCCCTAATGATCTATGCTGCATGTATCTTGACAACTCTCTTCTCAATTCGAATAAGTAGACATAATGGTAAACCACATTTCTATTCATATTAGTCCATTTCAAATGCATATTATGAATGATGAATTTATTTTTGAATGGTGAAGTGTCGAAATCATCATTAACAACAAAATCAAAAGAAGAGTTGTCAACAATTTCTTCCGGCGCACTAGATTTATAAGCCAGTGATATTTCCTCAACAAGTCTAATACCATGTTCCAACTTTTTGGTCTCAAGATTCATTCGATCAACTTGACGTACTCTTTCATGCGAGTGAGAAGTCGATCCTAGTTTGAGTTCCTCAACATCCTTCAATTTATCATCTCTTTTGGCCTTCAAATGTTGAAGCCTCTCGGCAAACGATTCTTGCTGAACAGAAGTCGAGTTGTGATTCCGAGCGAGACAATCATGAAAAGATTCGTTTCCAAATGGTTCAATCCTTTGACCAGTTTCAAAATCGATTTGAAACTTATCCCCATGGTCGTTCTTTTTAGCATACATCATACTTGGAGTATACATCATTGGATTTATTTGAGCAGAACATTTGAAACCATCCAATGAGGAAGTACCAATTTCAGTATAGTCATGGAGATCAAACCATGCTTTATCACCTTCGATGCTTTCCGCATCATAATTCCCATTTGTTGCAATACCCGAAGCTCTTCTTTTGGCAACAGTGAGATCTCTATTCAACTCAAAGGACCCTTTGATGGTTCTAAGGTCTAGATCGGTCATTCTTACTTGACCAATGTTGAAGCCCATCTTCATGATTTTTTTGGTCACACCCAGTTGCTGGTTATGTTCATGAAATGTCTCTTTACGTTGATGGAGGTCTAAGCAAAAGTTAGAGGCACGAGCCTTCATACCAACGGCGACAAACTTGTCTTGGTCTTCAACATCAGACATGTGGTCATGGTAGACATGAGAAATGAAAAGTGGATTTGCAATGGCTTGGTATTTGATAGTGAATAAGTGGCGAGCAAACTTTTTAGTAGGCTTTTCCGGTCCAAATAACCTACCATGGCGAACAGGATAAGTATTGGAAAACATATGCCACCATGAGAAGAAGTGTTGAAAGGTCCTTGGAGTCAATTGAATGATATTGTATGCAGACTCACTATGAGACAATAGCGTGATACCCATATGAATGAAATGACTTCTAAAATCTTTGTAAGCATCGTAAGCGTCTCTATCTTCAACGTATTTGGGGTTCATTAGAACAACATCATCGTGTGAAATGAAATCACTTGTTCTAGTTAAGCCATCATCCATCTTTCTTTCAAAAAATAGTGCTAAATTAAACTGGACACCACCAGAGAGTTTGATAACGACTTTCTCCATATAGTGCTCAAACATTATATCCACTTCAGTGACACTAGGAATCTCATTATTATCAAAGTAATAACCGTAAGTGGTACTTTGGTAGTTCGAGGACTGGTTTGCTAAGAACACTGATCTTTCAGTTTCTCTTGACCATACAAGTAAAGGCTCCGCAATATGGTTTGGAACAGCAAATAGCAATTCTTGAGAGTTTACAACCATGAACTCCTTGGAGTCATCCCTTTCATTCAGACTCAAAACAACAGTGTCTCCAAATCCTAAAATAAAACCAGCAGCATCTCCACATATATCATATGGATTTTTTGTACCTTTAAATAACACATTGAAACGACCACCTTGAGACCAATTGAAATGGAGTCTCGCATGGAAATTCGCCCTTATCTTATCCCAAAAGCCGACTTTATCCGAAGGATCAATTGGAGGTTTAGTGAAGTTGTCCAAATTCAGCATAATTTGTTGTATACATGGTTGGTAGGATGTACCCCATGTGACCTTTGTTGTACCCGAAGAGTTGATATCAAAGCCCAGCTTGGTGTAAAATTTAATGGAGGTCAAAGTCTTTGGAACTTCGATTGAATACTTGTTATCCTTATCAAATTCATCACATCCTGGTACTAAAGGTACATAGACTTCTCTCACTTCCTTTTCAGATTGAATAGTATTTTCAGCAACAACAAGGTCACCATAAATTCTGACCGCTGGTAAGCTCGAGTCTGAAAAATTTTTCACTCGAGGCATATATATAAATGGTAAAGGATAGTCTCTAAGGTGACACCTTAGTTCACCAAGCTTCAGATCAACATTAACAGGTATTAAAGTGGAGTATTCACTGTCCTTTGGCTTGCCTTTCCCCACGTCGTGAACAAAATCGGGTACCCCTTGGAGACCAAATGAGGGCTTTGAGAGTTTCAAATCAACGTTCTCTAAAATCAAGCTGAAAAGTGACGGTGCTGTAACAAAATCTAAAACTTTTCTGTTAAAATCTTCCGGAAGATGATCAACGTCAAGATTTCCCCATAAGAACTTGAAATTTTGTTGAAACTCGCGCTCTTGGCTTTTCTTAAAAGCTCTTACTCTAGCAATCCATGATTTAGAGAAGCCTTCTCTCAAAACGTAAAGTTTTTTCAACACACTTTCCCTAGCGTCAAATATTTTGCCAAAATCCGGGAGGGTTCTCTGCTGTGTGCCTTGTTCGCTTTTTGCATCGCGGTCATTGGCAAATATAGCATCCATAGAACGGGAGTGGTGAACTGGCGAAAAGCTCGTAGTTCTGATTTTTTGAGATTTTTTCCTTTTGAATTTGATTGGAAGATCACTTGTGACATCGTGCCCCATATATGAGCTTGGGAAAGTTGTTGCCTTTGGGCTCATTTGCCTTTTGTTCTGTAATTCTTTAGTTATTCTTGCATCAAATAACTTTGTTTTCTCATAACGCATCTTTTGTTCAGACAGACCGATTTGAAAAATCATATTCAACTCTGCTTCAAATGGATCATCATCCATACTGAAGAACAATCTACTGGATCTCAACCTTGATTTTGGGATTTTGTTCGCTGGTTTAGCATGTGGGTTAATGATGAACTCATCTGTGTTGAACTTCAGAGAGTGGTGTAGCTGTTTCAAAGTTTTCACAGTGACTGAAATATTATCGAAAACTTCGTAGATAATGAATTGATGAGGAATTGTCAAGTGTAAGGACTCGTTTGAAGTGTCGAACCAAACAGCATCCTCAACTTTATCTAAAATCTGGTCTAAATGGATTGCACTGGATCCATTCACAGCGGTCAGAATTCTTGTCCAATATCCAGCGGCGGTTGGTGACTCCGCACAGATACGCAAATAGTGGGCATCAACCAAGATGGGCTTGCTATAAATAGCAAATGCATTAGCTTTGTTTAACTCCAGTTTCAATTTCAGCTTATCAGGGAACACAAATATGACCTCCAGATAGTCTATACTGCAATTCACATGGACCTTGTCAAGAATTCCCTTGATATTGCGCTTCTCTTTTTTTTCAATTTGTTGCTGTGCATTTCTTTCCTTACCATACTGTGAGAATTCCACAACCGTATTTCTCAGGAGGTGCAAGCAGGAAATTATGATGAAATGTGTGATGACAGAATAAAACATGTCGACTTTACCCAGATTGTAGTTGATCGCCAATTGGTTTAAATTCTCAGCATATGGACTTATAGTCAGAGATGACGTTGGAACTTTCATGAATATTTTTTGACCTAGTTTGTTTTTATCATGGCTTCTTTCTGAATGAATTTTTCCTAAAATTTTGGTTGACTCAATTCTGAAATTCCAGCTTTCTCTTACAGAGTGCGTGTCTGGTAACGAATCCATCAGTCCTTTGTCGTCATCTTCAAGTGAGGATGAGTAATGTGATGAGCTATTTGAATCTGTTTTACCAACTTGCGATAACAGTGTTAGATTCCATTGTTCTATTGAAATTTCGACTTTTCTTAAATCGCCATTCACTAAATCATTTTCGCTCAATGCATCAATTTCCTTCATCATATGTTTTGGAATCAACAGTGATCTAGACCCTAAAATAATATTTGTATTGTTTGACACAAACACGACCTTTGATAGCCATTCTGGAATTAAATCAGCAAAAGTTTCGTCAACGATTGTACTTGTATCATCACAATTCTCAGAGTCAGGACCTGGAGATGGCTCACAGCAATCACAAGTTTCATCTCTATATTGATCAAACAGTGGTTTGGTTCTGAAATATAGGTCAGCAATTAATACATTTATACCGTGTAACACTTCAAGATTTGAAAGGTCAAAAGCTGTAGACTCCGATACGAATACAGTGGAAACTTGTGTTTTGGGCAAGATATCAATAGTTTGCTTTAAATCAATGTTATCAAGTTCCATTATGGTTTCTTTCAATTGATCCCGCGTATTTCTGAAACTCACCTTTGAGTGTGTTAAATTGACAGTCTGATATGAGGAGTACAATGCACACTCATCTTCGATGAGACGAGCAGTCCGAAGTTGAAATGAAACCAAGGAGAATTCAAGAACCAGGATTCTATAAAATTGTTCCATGAGTGGGTTCTTAACGACGAAAATCGGATTCTCAACACTAAGTTTCAGATCAACTATTGGCCAAAGTTTTGGAAATATTTTGATCCAAAAGAAGGAGTTTGTGCTTTTCTTTGTAGCCAAGTCTTCAGACTTCTTTGCAAAATCCGAATTTTGCTTAACACTTAGGAAGTCCAAAGCTGCCAATATGATGTTCCTGATATCATCAACAGAAACATCCACAATCAAATCTGAAAGGTGACCGGTCACCAGAATTTTCCCATCTGAATATATCTTCTTTTTCGAAGCCTCCAAAGTTTGGAAAAACACATTTGAAGAGCCTGTAAAGTTCATCACGGGTACTGTGATAATGGGTTTATAAATATCTTTGTTTGGAGAGCTCATGAACAGACAGATTTCTGTAAAATTGTATATAACATGGAAAGGTTTGTCGTCATATTTGTATAATAGTCCATAGCCGGGAGAGTCAAAATACATTCTCTGAACGGCAAATGCGAAAGCATTGATACTCAGTTCAAATTTGACCAGAGGCTCATAATTCGACGACTGAATTTGATCTATATCACCCAATGGGATTTCCTTTACTGAAAAGTTTTGAAAAGCTATGTCTATCTTGTTGATCAGCTTGATAAAATAACAGAAGTGATAAAGTTTCTTGTTCATTCTAGCCAATGAATAATCACAAAATTCCTGAGTGCCGTACTGAAGCACAGGGCTGACTTTCTTTTCTCTCTTGGGTATAGTCTTGATAATAGATAGCACGGGAATAGAAAAGTTTCTCATTTCAACTTCTAGATTTAGTTTGGATACTTCACCATTAGTGAAGTCCAAATGGCCACTAACTCCGACTGTGAAAGTATCGAAGATTTCAATACCATTGATTGACTGATGGAATAATCTGATCGTAGACACAAAGCTCTTCTTTCTATCATCGTGCTTGGTGGACACTTCTGTTAATATGTGTTTGATGTTGGTGGTTATGCCATGTTTTTCAAATTCAATTGTCAAGCTTGAAAACTTGAAACCAATAAATCTGAAATATAGGAGGTAAACTTCCACAATTTTTCTCAATAAAAAGCTCTTTGGGAATATATAAAGCGGTGTATTAGGGTCCAGATCATCTATATTTTGATCTTTGAAGCTAGCATACTCATCGACAGGATCCATTGTGTCTTCCGCCGCAACGTGCTTGATTTTGATGTGGAGATCATCCAATATAATGGAAAACTTCATCTTAGTAATTGAAAAGTTGAAACGCATTGTTCGTATCTGAATCCTCACTTTTCCTAGGTCTAGTGAAAGGTTTGACATTTTCAGTAAAATAGGATTGATAAACCCTACACTGAATCCAAGGCCAAGACACAACACCATCCGTATGAACATACCAGAACATGAGAAGAGAATCAAAACCTGCACCAGCCTGGATGTCCTTATAAGCTCGATGGCGTTCTCTAAAGAAAACGACTTTATTGATTCGATCATGCCTTAGTATATCCGACTATCTTTATCGATATAAATGTTGGAATGTTGGTGTAAAATGTTTAATTCGGCATGAAGCTTTCTTGTACCTAGGGCCCTGGCGGCTTTTAAGGCTTTTGAATAATGAAATAGCAACGAACAACCAGCGCTCTGTTTAGCTTAGTAACTGTATAGGCAAGATCCAATATCACCACCAGAATTGAAGCAGCACGAGAAAGTGTATATGAGCTCCTTTGAATATTAATATCAAGCGTAAATCTTGTTCAATCGGAACAACAACAAGAGGTTTGCACTAAATAAACAAAGAAACCATCACCAAATTTTTATGAAAATTCCGGAGAAGCTAGCGTAATCACTTACATAAGAGAATTATCTTCTTCGCGAATGAGTTCTTTAAAGTTTCCAGCGAAAATAAAATTTTCAATGAAAATTATGAGGGAACAGGTACTAATGAACAGAGTTCGAAGGAGTTTTTCTTACACTAATCACAAGTTTTGGTTACATTTAAGCCTATATTGGAAGATCAGACGGGTATAATTACTGTTATCCTCTGAGCGTATATCCAGGTTTTACTTGAAGCAAGAACAAAAAGACAAAAACAGCCACCATGCGTGAGTATCAACTCGCTTTTTCCATTTTCGTTAGATGACCTGAGACGATTTCTTATTCGTTGGGTTTGAATGTTGAACATGATAACAAATTGAGATGACTTAATGCTTCATATGTACATTATTTCTTCTCCGAGATCAATTGTTGTTTGAAGATATCAGTTTGCTTTCGAAGATTGTTTATTAAATGCCGGGAATTATGTACTAATTTTGAGAACTATAGCACCAAAAAAGGGAAAGAAGATGGACCTTAGTGCCTTCTTAGCTGATGAATCAGTTGGAGGAGGGTCATGGGCCGATGAGGATGTTGATTTCGGCTCAATTTCCATCCCAGTGCAAAGCAAGCACACATATGATTCAAGTGGAGGTATCCCAGGTCCAAATATGGGTGATCCAGCCTTTGGTGGATTTGAAAGAAGAGAACGTACCGAATATCCAGTTCCAGATGCCCCACCATATCGTGCTAGATTGAACAATTTACCATGGGATGCCAATGAGGAAATCATTGTTGATTGGTTAGAAGGATTTGTTGGTCTAGATACTACATCTAACTTGTTTGTTCCCAGAGATTTTAATGATACCACAAGGTTAAAAGGTAATGCTTTTGTTACTTTCAATGAAAGGGATCAATTGGTTGAATCCTTGAAATTCAGTGGAACTGAAATGAATGGCCGTCGTGTTTTCATCAACGTTGCTGCCCCAGAAAAGGAAGGTTTTGGTAGAAGAGGTTTCGGTGGTGATGGTGCTGATTTGGATTGGGGTGCTGCTAGAGGCCCATTACCTCCAAGAGATGATTTCAGAGGCAGTGGTGAACGTAGACAACCTCGTGAAGAACCTAATCTAGATTGGGGTTCAGCAAGAGGTAGTGGTACCCAAAGTTTTGGAGATCGTGAACCAAGAGGTGAACGTAAACCTCGTCGTGAAGATCCAAACTTGGACTGGGGTGCAGCAAGAACTGGACCAAGAGCAGAACCAACTGGATTTGAAAGTAGAGAATCAAGAGAACCAAGAGAACCAAGAGGTGATGGTGAATTCAAAGAAAGAAAACCACGTGCCGAAGAGCCAAACCTAGATTGGAGTTCAGCCAGAGGTACTGGTGCTCCATCAAGACCAGAACGTGAATTTAAAGAGAGAAAACCACGTACCGAAGAGCCAAACCTAGATTGGAGTTCAGCTAGAGGTACTGGTGCTCCATCAAGACCAGAACGTGAGTTTAAAGAGAGAAAACCACGTGCTGAAGAGCCAGAGTTGGATTGGAGTTCGAGTAGAGGTACTGGTACTCCATCAAGACCAGCTCGTACTTTCAACAAGGAGAAGCAAAACAAACCAAAATCAGCAGCTGATGAAGCTGACATTTGGACTCGTGGTCAACAACCAGCTCGTCGTACTTCTAAACCTAAAAATCAAGCCAAAGAAGAATCTGAAGAAGTTAGTAAACCAACAAGTGCCAAATCTGCTTATTCTGTGCTAGCAAATGAAGGTGAAGATGAAGATGAAGATGATGAAGAAGAAACAAAGAAAGAAATCAAAGAAGAGTCAAAAGTCGAGGGGAAAACCTCCACTGGATTAGAACAAGCCACATCTCAACTAACTGTTGAAGATAATTCTGCTTGGGAAACCGTTGGTAAGAAAAATTAAATTCGTTTCAAATAATTTTGAGAGTAAAATATTTGAATTCGTATAAGAGATATTGGGATATGTATGATGAGAATCACCATCATATGTTTTTTATGTTGTGTTAAAGTATCACTGGAGTGTAAAATAGAATGATTAATTCAGAAAATTTAAACTGATGTAATTACAAAAAAAAAATGTAGTCATTCAAAACAATGAACTATTAATGAAACAACACATATACCGATTAAACTTAACGTAAAATTTATAAATCAAGGAACAAAACAGCATGAAAGAAACAAATTGACAACAAAACGCGTACATACACCGAAAATCTCGATTAATCTTATAAACATCATTGCTCATATCAATATAATAGGGAATTGGGGAAAGGCGAAATGAACTTCGTAATGGAAACGTCACAGCACTTTGTAAAGGCATTAAGGGGAAGAGTGTAAAAATAAGCAAACTCTTGTGTAATTAGATGTCGTGATCTTGTGTGTTATTTTTTGGTGAACAATAACCAATCAAACCAGTCTTTCAACTCTTTCTCTATTCGCTTGCACTTCAGCCTGAGTTTCAAAAGGTGATTGTTCTTGTGATTCCAATGGTGGTGGAGTCTGGTTGGCAATTTGTTCAGTTTCTTCTGGATTTTGAGCCTGTTGTGTATTTTCAGACACGTCATAATTTGGATCCTCATCTCTTAATCTTTGATCTTCATTAACAATAGCCGAATTAATTAAATCGGATCTTGAAATACCCATTACAACCCAAAACATTCTCCATTTGAATTTTAAATATCTTTGAATCTTATCCTTGGCAATTTGTTCTAAGTTTGGATGTCTTGTTAAAATCTCTGCAACTCGTTCATTTAATGAAGTATATTGTAATTCGGTGAATTGGTTGATCGAATCCAAATCATCATGACCACCAGCTATTCCATGTGTTGGATTTACACCGTCGGCACCAGCTTCGTTTGCTTCGTTTTCCTCGTCGTTTTTCAAATAGTAATCACGTTTACACATTGGACAACACGCTTTTCTTTTGGTCAGCCATGGATCCAGACATTCTTGATGGAAAACATGGCCACAAATCAATCCACGGACTGGGTCTTCTGGGTCAAAAGTATCAATACAAATGGCACACGTCCCTGAATCATAATGGGGTTCATAGGGATTGCCCAAGTCGACTTGTTCCACTGTATCTTGATGGGATTCTTTAGCATCCTCATAAGTTGAAACAGCATCTGGTGTTTTTTCAGTATTAATCTCATGAATGGTTGTAGTTTCATCTACTGCCGCTATTTGCTGTATATCATCTGTATTATTTGGGTTGGTAGCATCAGCTGGTTGTCCCGTCATGGTTGTTGTAGTTGGTTGTTCATTAGTATTAATATTATCTTCATTCTCATTATTATTCATCTCCGTAACTTCTTCATCATGTTCTTGCTTTAGTTCTAAATGGATATCACGTTGATCAGCATCTCTTTCAGCACCTCCATCTAACCAATCTTGGTATGTTCTTATTGGGAATAAATGATCAACTTCTTCTTCTGTTAGTCTTCTTTTCTTGAGGTATCGTCTTCTTCTTCTATTTCTTCTGATTTGATTTGGTATATCTGACGAGTAAGCGTTGAAAGTGTGCATGGGGAAGTCACCCGTGAGTAGTACTATTCCTCCATTTGATGATGTTGTTGTTAATCTGGCAGTGGCGTAAATCCCTAATCTTGTTCTGACATAGTATCTCATCGAGAAAAAGATGAATACAAGGGCAATCACCACCCCGATGGCCACAGCGATGAAGAATAGTATAGAGGAAGGCTGCGACGTGGCAGATCCTCCGCTACTGGTGGTGGACATGGTATAGCTCTGTTTTGTAGCACGTTAACACCAATCAAAACCTGTTACTTTGGATAAAGCTCTTTCTCTTTTCTGTCCTGACAATATTTTCTTAACAAATCCCTTTTTCTTTCACCCACATAAAACGAATTCCGGGGCGTCTTGATGATTTACTATGGAACTGTTACTACTGGTGGAGGGTCGGATCTGTGTTTCTAGCTGGTTTCAGCTTTGGATCTGAGTTGTGATTGGGAGATTTTGCTGGTGATGGTGGTGGTGACACTGGTGGGTTAAGTGCTGGGACGATGGTTGTCCTTTTCGAGAGTCTCGAGAGTTATTTGTTGCTGATAGCCCAGAACCAAGGCTTAGAGTGTGATCTTGGTGCTGAGGATGATAAGATTGTGCGATTTACATAGAACGATACGAAAAAAGAGTGGAAAACAGTGACATGACAAGCTACAAGTGCTATATACAAATTCCGGAGACTATTATCACTATCTCATCATAATATTCAAGCGAAACATCCATCAAATTCAACAAACTCATCAAGAAGCTCATCCCCAAAAGTTTCGGAATTAGTACAAAAAGTATCAAAACACTAAATTTAAACGGTCCGGATCATCACCATCACCCTCCACCACTTTGAACAACCTGATCCGCTGTCGAAAGAACACAGAGCTCAACATCCATAGTGAAAGGCAAGAAGCAACTACATACTGCGCCAAACAGCTGGGAAAATAAAAGAAGAAAACAATCATTAACCACAAGTTCGAACTCATCGCCACTCGTTCCCATTATGTCTCAGAAGATCCAACTAAACGTATATGATCTTTCCCAAGGTCTTGCCACACAGCTGTCCCCAATGATCCTAGGATTCCATATCAAAGCCGTCTATCACACATCAATCACCGTATATGACAAAGAATGGTATTTCAACTCACAAGGAGTTGTGAAGATCCAACCTTATTCATCACATTTTGGAAGACCTATTGAAGTTAGACAAATGGGAGAAACTGAAATCCCAGAAGAGATATTTGAAGAGTTTATTTTGGATTTGGAAAACTTCCAGCGTGGGAAATATGAAATATGGGAAAACAATTGTAACGATTTCACTAAGATTGCATTGGAATTTTTGAATGAAAGTGTACTCGACGATGAAATTAGTGGCTTGAGTAAAAGAATAATGGGGAGTGAAAAGGGTGAATTGTTAAGAAATTGGATGATGGGAATGAGCATTGATTGAAATGCCAGATTCTTTTACTACTTTATTTATTACCGGATCAACGTCATGTTAGGCTTATTATATAGAACCATTATAAACTTGATGATTAGACTATATATATTTATTTTTGAAAATGACACTTTTCAATGATTTGATATATTTAAATGGGGAAACAAGGAGGAAATCAAGGTTAAGAATAATACAATCACAAATGTAGGATTAATAGTGACCATACTTTGTGGAATAACTTTTTGAACAAGACTCGATTAAATAAAATGAAAAGATGATGGAGTAGTATGAAGTGACCAATGGACTTTTGAGATTGATAAAGCGAAATGAATACTTGATGCAGATGAATGGGTGACGTTATTGATTATCCCACGACGAAGGTTGATGGACCTTGAAGCAATTTCTTTTCCAAATTATCAAATCTCACGCTTATTAACACGAGCTCAAGGAAGGTGCTCTGCAGAGATATTTATCGCTATTGGTATTTCTGCTGCAGTTGTGGAATTTTCGGATTGTTTCTTTGTGTTTTCTGAAGAGTCAGCTTCAACATTGGTGGTTGTATCTTCAGTAGCATCATTGGTATATTCAACATTAGCACTACTTTCATCTCCATTATCTGCACTAGCATCTTTCATTTCATCATCCCCCTTAGAATCTTCATTCTTCAACTCTTCCTCCTTTGGCTCATTATTTGTTTCCGATATTAACTCAGTTTCTTTGTTCTTTGGTGATCCCTCCACTTCATCTTTAATATTCTTCTCCTGGTCTCCGTCATTTTCATTCTTATGTTCATTTCTTAATTTTGACTCTTCAACTTCGGATTTTGTATCATCATGGGTATCAAACAAGACTGAAGAGTTTGGCGTTCCATTTCTAGCATGCTTATCAAATTTTAATTCTTGTACGTATGGTTCCCACTTCAGTAATAATTCTTCACATCTATCATGAAATTTGAAATCATCAGGTCTCTTCAGATTATCCAGCTTATGAATGGCTTTCAGGACTTTATGCAATTTTGATATCTTCAACAACTCGGTATTAATATATGGACTAAAATCTTCCAATTCTTTTAAATCTTTTGAAGTCATCTTTAATTCATCTTCTGTTGGTTCTCCATCTCTTTGTAACAACCCTCTTTGCAATCTTGATCTGAAATGTCTAGCAGTAGCCTCCAATTCTTCTTGTGTTGGTTTTTTGGGAGAAGGTGCTTCAATTGGTGCTTCGGATGACCTCTTTGTTGAGGATGATGTCTTCCTCTTTTTAGATTGTGGGCCAGTACTTGCCGAATCAGAGGCTTCTTCACTAGCTTTGGGTTTATTGTTAACACTAGCCTTCTTGTTATTGGGTGTCTTTTGAACATTAGGTTTCAACTTCATATCACGCCAGCTTTCATATTCCACATATTCTTCATCTTCACGTAAAAGATCCAGATCTCTCAAGAATGCTTCAAAACTTGTATAAGCTTCAGCCTCGACATATGCTTGTGCATTTTCCGGATCCTTCTGTTTCTTATTGGCCTTGAACTCCTTGAACTTGGCAGCCGTTAATGGCTGGATAGTCTTCTGTGTGTTCCAAAAGAATGTAGTATCATTGAAGTACTTGACAGGTATTTTATCAGCCTTCTTCTTCTTCAAGATATCCTTGGGCAAATATGCATATGGTAGCACCTGTAGACATTGGCTGTTAGTATCGAGATTTGAATGGAAAGGTTGTCACACACAACAACCAATGGAAAACAAGTCGCAGCTCTCTCGTTTGCTTGCTTGTTGTTTTCCTCTTGTGTGACGTGGGTTTGGGGGTTTCAATACTTACAACTGCTGGCCATGGATCGTATGGGGCACAGACGGACAGGACAAGGTCGCCTGGCTTGTAGGAATCTAGTGATGGGTGCTCTTTGGAGGACATTGAGGGATGCTTAGGGGCTAGTTGTGAGGATGTGGGTTTCTTGTTGATGGCGTTGGTTGAAGGTTGTTTTTCGTTGACTCCGTGTTTCTGTTTTTTTGTCGTTTTGAAAATTGCAGCGCTTCTCAAGTCACCGGAAAATGGCTTTTGGCGATCCAAGAGACGTTCTCGAAGCGCTGGAGCTGGTTATTGAGTGGTTGGAAGTGGAAGTGGCTACAAGTAGACGATACGCTGATGTCCTCACGATTTGGCTGAGCTTTTTACCATTGTTCCAGCCTAAGGTTTTACCTAGTTCTTACTGGAGCTCTTGATCATGGTGACGGTTTAAAAAAGAATATGCTAGTTTTGGTGGAAAGTAACGTGTTTTTGATGGATATTCTCAGAATGGCAGAGAATTGAAGTCAATAATAGCACAATCATAGCAAAAGCTGATGAAATTATTGCAAAAGTTGGTGAGTTGTCACTGTTGTTGATGTTGAAGCTAATCTCGCGTGCTTAGTCAGCATATATACTATAAATTTGGAGTTCTTGAATAGTATCTTGGTACTAGATGAAGGCACATATGACGGATTGGACTGGGAGAGTAATACAATCTGCCATATTAAACTCGATCTGTTTCAGTGGAAACGATAAAGATTGATCGATTGGTTTGTTTTTAGGTGTGAAACTGAATATTACAATAACGATCGGTAAACGATAAATTCCTGGAAAGCTCAAAACTAGCAACCACATTACTGAGATCGAGTGCCATTCGAGTGGTGACACTCAGAGCTAATGAATATACCAATGTCGCTGATTTGAGGACAATTTGACTTGTATGATTATATAATCACCGTGTAGATGCAGAAGCGAGAATAGCATCAAAACAGCCATTATTGACGCTACTCGAGCCGTTGAAAATAGCGTATATATCAAACAGGTGTCTAGAACTCATAGCCTCCTGTCCAAATTGACTCTTTCCTGTTGTACTGTGCCGATTATCGCCCATTGTTGTGTTTCCCCTTAGTGAATACTGCGACTCGCATCAACGTCAAAAAAAACGAACAACTCTAATCTTCACCACAATTATACCTTACGTCAAACTTCAACCACCGGAACAAACGAAATAAATTTCAGTGGTGTCCGATAACGAAAGGCTTTGGAATCACTGCTGCTGAAGAGAACATCGCCTGCTTCCATTAAAAGACCAGCTGTAAAATGGCCGGGAAGAAAAGACAACCTTCCAAGGTATATTATCTTCCAACCGCATCACCATCATACAATTACTATCCACCTCCAGATCAACAGAACTATGCTGACTCTGGCTATAACTACAATAATGTACCCCATCAGCCACAGTTGCTCAATTCACACTCCCAATCAGGCCCATGGTCCGCTCAAAATACACCCAGTGCTGTAAATGCTGGCGAAGAGATTGAACAGGGTGCTTTCTTATTAAGAAGCCTTAAAGAGCCACAAGAAGGTCCAGTGCAACAACAAGCACTACGCAACTCAATCTCAGGACAAAGTCCATCTGCGGGTCACTCTCTGCGAAAAAACCCTACTTCCTCGTTTCAAAGATTCTTCGTTCATAGAGTTGGTAAAGAGCCAGCGGATCCAATTTACAGAGAAAGTGATGTTAGAGATGATAAAGATGATCGAATGGTGATACCCGCTATTGAGGATTTACCTGAGAAGAAATATGAAAATGCAAGATACGACGACACGAACCCTCTACAAGTCTATGATGAAAATAAACCAAACACAAAGTTCACCACTACCGATGTAATTTTCGCTAATGGTAATAATAGAGAAAAAAGACGCATTGAATTATTTGAAAACTATAGTGAACTATACAAATTTGAAGAAAGGAAAAGAAAGGACAGATACCAAACAGAACGGGATCAACTTAATGAAGATTTGCAAAAATTAATCTCCCCTAGACCTATAAACACTGAAACGGCAAGTTTCCAGGATATTGCAGAAATTCATGAAGCCGAGCAAGATATCGTTGAAAAAAGGGATTATGAGCTAACAAGATTAAGACACTGGAGACGGTACAAAAGAAATGAAAACTTGAAGAATTTTTACGAACAAAGTATACAGGTTTATCAAAATTCCAATGATGTATTGATATCAAAATTGGATGATTTGAAAGGATTTTTCATCAAACAAAGAAACATGCTGAAGAATTTGGATAAAGAGTTTGTTGATATTAATTCTAATAGGGCAGAGAAATTTTATACCGGGTTCAACAATAATAAACAACAACTAAATAACAAACTATTAACATCACATGAACAAACTCAAACAATTACTGAAGGGAACAATACAACTGAAACAATGGATCACCTAAGTGTGCCACTAGTTGATGGTGAAAATGGTCATCATTTATCAACTCAAGAAAGTTCGGAAACTGATACTGGCGGGTTTACATCTTCAAGTTATAAGCCACCAAAGAAGAGAGGACCAGGACGTCGTAAAAAAAATGAGACAATAGCTCGTAATAAAATTAATAAGAAGCAAAAATTGGATAATACTATATTATCATCCATATTAGAAGGTTTTGCTCCAGTTTTATCAAATGATGAATTTGAAGCGATCACTGGTGAGGATAGTCGTACTGGGAAATCATATATTGGTGGACATTTAACATCATCATTAGGCTCGGATACAGAAGGTGGTAATGGTACGAATAATGACAACAACGGTACGAGTAGGGAAGGCGGTAATGGAGGTTCCGCTGGAGGTCGTACCACGACTTCATCTAGAGCGGTTAGAGAGGCTAGAGATAGAGATGGGTATAAGGACAACAATACTGCTATTTTGAATAAGATTATGAAACAGTACGTGACGCCTAGTGATTTGGAAGAAGGTGAAGTTGAAAAGGATTTACAAATCTTGAGGTGTAGTAATTTGAGGAGAAGATGATTGGAAAGCATTTATCATGGTTGGAGAATAACATTTTCGTTAAAATTTGGCTAATAAGAAAATGTTTGAAGTGTTTATGACAGGTGTATATAAGAAATTTGACATGACTGATTTAGATTTTGAAATGTAGTGGAGAAGGAATAGTTTTGTACCATGATTTAAAAATTACTTGATATACGTTTGAATCACACATTTTGATTGTTTAATATTCACCTGTCTTTCGGTTGAATAGTTAAACATCACCCAAATCGTTTATGAATTGGGGGGTTTCGTCGTGCTCTTCACCAGATAATCTTGGTCATTTGTTTATCAATGTTTCTCCCAAATAACCTGAGATACACCAATATCTTCTCCAAACTTTCGGCTTTTCATTTGTCAAATTGTTCAAACAACCGTAACACGTCGATGTCTTAAATTTAGCCGTTATACAGAGATACATAATGAAACATGATATGAATTTAGTGAAACATGTCTATGAACGCACGGCACAAAGAGTTGAGCTAATGAATACTTGGAACTTATAGGATGCGAGATCACCGGGATATCCATGGGCCTATGAGAGACTGGAGAGTCGAGAGGTGTTCATAGGATGTGATAGCCAGTGGAAGCATATTATCCAATGTGAGGAAGCGCAGGAAAAAAAAGATCACCGATATGAAATAGAAGTCGTCTCCCAACTTCCAAGAATGTTCCAAAGGTGTGCAGCTTGTATTGAAACTGGGTGGTTGAGAATGGGATGATGCAGTCAAGACTTGTGTCATGTGTAGCAGAGAGTACTGTATCTGTGATAAGATGAGCTTTGGAGCGGAATAACAAGCGTAAGGGACCAGTGTTTAGTGAGATCTAAGCTGTGGGATTATCTGAGATTTGGACCCATGCAACTTGGATGAAATTTGGATGGAAATGGACAGAATTTACTCTTCTCTTTTCAGTGAAATCATTTCTAACGGAGGAGAATCAAAGGATCAAATTCAATAAGGTTTTCTATTAGACAGCTAATTAACCCCCTGTACATGACAACTGGAGAAGTTCCCAGTGTGGGATCTTTTGAGATTTGCAGTGGGAACTGATCCCGAATGGTCATGAAGAAAATAATATGTGTGATGGAAGATGATTGGGGTTCTGGAGAGCTGCGAGCCAATCAAGGCACATCTCTTCAATCGTGAGGTGTCTTATATTTAAGCGTCTCTGCAAGATTTATGAAGACCGAGAGGGAAACTTAGACATGAACATAAACATAAACATCAATTTACTCTTGTTGTCTGCTGTTGGACACTGAGGTTTGCCTTGAAAGTTATAGACATCAGCATCAAGATTCAAGACGGAACCCTGGAACAGCTTCCAGTTTTAGATTTGAGGTACTTAGTTTACAGAATTACATCAAAAAAAGTTTATATAAAGAGATACACATCCTTCCATTGAAGCATCATCAAATCTTGTTATAATAATCAGTCTATAACTAAATTAACCAAAATGAAGGTCTTTCAACTGGTTCAACTCTTCTTACTCACAGCATCAACACTAGCGTTCAGTGACTCTGTTTATAACAAACTTGTTGAAATAGCCCATTATGCCAAAATTGCCTATTGTACTGCTGACCTAACTTTCCAAGATGGGGACTTATCACAAGAATGTCCATTGATTTCGTTTTGTACAGATGATGAAAATTCTCAAACTCAAGTTGAAACGGTTGTTCGTCCAAATTTCCTTGAAGCGGAAATCAGTGGTGATTCATATGTGGCTGTTAATGATGCGAATCAAGAGGTTTTTGCAGTTTTCAGAGGTTCTTTATCGCCAGGGGATTTTGTTACTGATATTACAGCTTTCCAATGTCCATATGTTTCCGTATTGGAAAACGGTATCAAATATGAGGATTTTTCAAATGTTAGTGATCCAGATGCTATTAGATCAACCATTTTGGATAAATCAAATAATGAAACCTTATGTGAAGATT